>APFE031707904.1:82527-191373 GCA_000404065.3 Pinus taeda | reverse complement strand
GGGGGGGTGAATCAATATTGTCAAATCAATAAAACCTTTTCATTTCCATATTCAGATTCATATACGCTACTTCAGTTAAGGAAAACTGCATGTATACGCAACTGTGTGTAATGCAACAAGTGTATATCCAGTAAACTTATAATTCAGTTAGTTGCTTCTCAATGAGTGCATCAAAACATTATTAACACTAAGCAGAAGCAGTAAAGCAGAACAAATCAATAGACATAAGCAATACACATGGACACCAAGATGTAAGGTGGAAACCCAATGTGGGTGAAAACCACCTACTGCAATTCGTCTCTATCTTCTTTTAATTAGAAACTTCTTTTTACAATGTTTCTGTATTGGTGCAGTCTTATACCAGTACGAAAGCTACTACCTGCAGAAGGCTACAACCCTCTCTCGTTCTCCAGCTTCTCCTGGAAGGGAGCTACAACCCACTTAGCTCTTGTACTAGCTGAGGTACTAGTACGTAGGTGCTGACCTACAGAAGGCTACAACCTTCTCTTTTCTTCCAGGGACCATGTTTCATAAATTTTCAGACTGGATCCATGAATAACATCAATCAAACATCAAGAATATCTGCAACAACCAATCTCCTTTGTACAAATCAATACTGAATCAACCAATCAATTCTCATAATGTTGTAACCAGAAAATAGTAACAGTAACCAGACACCAATTCTGAACCCAAAACACTGTAGCAATAAACAGAAGTAGCTAAAACACATTTCATGAGATGTACGCTACTTCAATATGCAGAACCTGTGTGCACACACATCTGCATCAAGGCCAACCAGCGTATACGCTGTTTTGAGTTATTGAACCAGCATGTATACGCGCCTCTGCTGTGACAAACCTGCGTACAGATCTATAAAAGATAATTTACCCTTTTTCACTTAATCAGACATCAGTTATACCCAAATTATCATATTTATAGATCAAGTCATGCGCCTAATATAACACAAAGATACTTCTCTTCAAGCCTTAAGATCTTGACCCATCAATAGAAGTTATCCTTCTCCTTGCGCTCAAGTTCCTCCTTGATTCCGATCTAGTTATAACCCAATGACTAGTATTCTAGTTTTTTCTCTTCATAAGATATTCAATCCTTAAGTCAATATCTTTGTCATATGATCTCCTTTCCCTTTTATAGTCTTAGGCCTTACTCAAACCATGGTCCAAAACCATTGAGAACCAATACTAGGGACCCAATACCTGGGTTCAATATTTCGGACGAAATACCAAGGACCAAAACCATAGGTCCAAATACCATGGACCCAAAAATAAGCTTTCCAACATGTACGCGCTTTTTGGTGCATGAAAATGCGTGCATACGCATACGTGACTTTTGATCAGCAAACCCGCGTGTATAGGCGATCTAGTTAATATAAACCTGCATATATGTATTTTTCTTCCATTCTGAGATCCTGAACTAAGATCTTCTTCCATCTGAGTGAGTTGCCATCAAGGACAACACCTGTGACATAGCGCCAAATCTCTGTCATAATGCCAACAGAATTTCCCCATAAATTATGTTGTCCAATATACTTTATAGTACACTATTTTGCACCATCATTCCAATAATTCTGTCATAACATAAAATTATGGGAATTTTACTAAATCCATTTTTTGGTAGGGAAAATATCTTCCTATTCATTTATAAACTCTTAAAAATTTAGATAAGAAATTACATAAAAATAAGACATGTGTATTATTTAGTTGAGTCATTATCAATAATCCTTAAATATTATAACTTGTCATGCCTTAAATATTTTGTTCCACTCAAATAAAGAAAGGTTGTCACTTTCAATATTAGATTCTAGATGGAATTAACATTGACTAATTTATAATGATGTTGAAAAAGAGGGTCAAACTAGTTAGATATCATATATTCATAACAGTGCTAATAATATTTATTCATTCATATTTAAAAACTTTAACAGATCATAATTTCGTTTTGTTCAATTCATAGCTTTCTAACTCATTTTTTTGTTTCTCTTTCCATCAATTAAACTTTACGTTAGAAAGTGATTCTCTCTTTAGATCTTTGATCTTTGTTGAAACATGGGTAGGCATGATTTCCTTCTTCATAATATAGTTGGTATGGATGAGAAGGAAAAATGTAAGGATTACCAAATCTTCAAAAAATCTAAAATTTAAAAGATTATGGCTTTTGTAACCTTACAAAATACATTTTAAGACAAATTGGAATCCCTCATATAGGAAATGTACTTGTTAAGTTATTGATAATTTAATCATTACTCTTTCTAAACATGGATATCTTATCAAATGTGTTTCAATGATATGGCAAAGGTTGGTACTAACCATTGAAATAAGCTCTTTAAGGGACCATATACAAGAAATATATTTGAGATAGGTTAAATGGAAACTCACTTTTCTAGCTTTGTGAACCATGATCATAAAATGAATCTTATGAAGGAGATCAAAATGGATAAACGGGAAGAGATTATAGATTTCATTCAAAATGATAAAAGTCTAGGACCAAATTACTAATCTTTTAAATTCTATGAAGCACATTTGAATTGGTGGAAATGTAATTACCTAATCAATAATAACAAGATTTGTAAGTAAAGCTTAATTGAAATTAGTATTGTTTATTCAAATAAATTCATTGATGTTTATTCAAGTAAAATCAAAACATTGCAATACTAAACAAAACTATCAAACTTGGATTAAAGTGCAGAAAATAAAAATAAAAATAAAAATCATAAATTAGAATTAAAAAAAAAGAAAAAAAAAAAAAGCATGTAACCACAAGTTATATAAAAACTTATAATTTAAGAATAGGGGGTTTACGCAGTGCATTATATTAATAAAATGCATGTAACTATAAATCATATAATATGTTTTTTTTCTAAGTAAGATTGATCTATTAATATGATACAAAAAATTAGTTACAGTGAGGCCTGGCCTCAAAAGTACTGAACATCATTCATCACACAATAAAACAGTCTATCATTGACTGCCCCAACAAAGGGGAAACTAGTCCAAGAAATCAAAAGAGCCCACACAGGTTTATCAATTTTGACCAAAAAAACAACAAAACATTTTAGACATTGTAGAGTCATACCCAGAAAACACACAAACTTAACCGTAATTGCCTAGTCATCAAGAAAAAATATCCACCTGGAAAAAAGCAACACTTGGCTGCCAAGTGTCGAGACTAGAGATTGTCTGGGGCCGGTTCTTCCACAATCAGACACACATATTTGTCTGAATCATCATCGTCATCTGACGTGCCATTGCCTTGTGCTGGATGGACTCCCTCGATGCTACCTGCGCCCACACGCGTTCCAGATGTGTCGCCTCGTCGATTGCCTGAGGCCTGCGTGTCACCAAGCTTGCCTTTTACAGCTTGTTGGCTGCTAGCCAACACTTTACCATGTAAGGTGGCTCTATCTTCATTTGCTTGCTGTTTGCCAGGGTTGCAAATGCTCCTGTTGCTTGGTTCTTCCCTGTTCGACTCATCATTGTGCTCAGGCAGAGGTGCCGGCATGTCAGTTTCTTCATTGAAAGTGATTGTAACGGTGGCTATGATTACGGGGTGATTTAGGGTGCTGCAAAACTGAAATTTCATGGTATGGGGAGCTAGATGCAAAGGTAGGGGAAAATTGGCTGTGTGAACCGCCGCATCCCCCCTTCCTCTACCTTGGAGCCTAGCTCTTCCCCTTCCACTGCGGGTGTATAGGTAACGCCCAGAGAAGGAGCTATGCAGATTGGGATTGTCATCTGAAGATGCAGGGGAGATAGAGTCAGGACTGGGTGTTGCAGGAGGGCAGATGCTCCCACTGCCAGTGCCTCCTCTCCTACTTCACATTCGATGTCGGACAAAGGAAGTCTGGGCTTGAGCTAAGTTGCAGATTCTGGTGTAGGAATAATGAAATCTGTTGCCCAGGTCAATGCAACTTAGCAACCAGCATCGACTACCTGTTACAGTGCGCGAACAGGGCTCTGCGGCCTGCGAAGGGCAAGCACAATGGATCACGGGGGGAGGAATTGCATAATGGTCTGCAGGCGCCATTGCTATGAGTGTTGTGGTTCTGTCTTGTCCATAGCATTCATTTAATGGCGCCTGCAAGGTGCCTTGAATGCGTCTCAGGTTGGCAAGGGGGAAGATGCAGGTGGCCATGTGGCTAGCCCTTCCACCACCCGACCATCTCATCATCTTAATTATCTTGATAATCACCTGCATCCGGGTAAATTATATAAAATGTTGTTGTAAGAAATAAGAAAAAATTACTTAAAATATATATGTTGATATTTTCTTAATACAAATATACATGTCTTTGCTTATGGCTTAATACTCTAAAATGAAAATATGCGTAACAAAGATAACACACAATTTATTAGTTGCAATGGATATTCTTAGAAATACATAACAAAGGCAACACATAATTTATAAGCTAGAATAGATATACCCAAAAATGACAAGATACATAACAATGACAATACATAGTTTATAAGTTAACAATAGAAAGTACAATGTTATAAGAAATTTAATAATAGAAAAGTTTAAATGCATTTCTAACTACATATTTCGCCATTCAAATTGTCTCCAAAACATAAGCATATTCCTTCTAACCTATGTTAAAGTAAATAAAATTAAAAGTTTTAAAATTGAAAAGATATATATAACCACACTTTGTATAGGAACTCATAATATGAGAAAACACTAAGGTCATATAATATATTATTGTAAGCAATAAGGAAAGATTGTTTAAAAGATATATGTATATGGCTATTTTCTTATTATCTCGATCCCTACAAAACTATAAAATTCAAATACACATGTATTGGCATATGGAATATTATAGATGACAAACACAACACATTCAACACATTCATTCTTGAAGCTACAATGTATATCCTTCAATTCATTTTATAGAAAAAAGGTCACCACTAACCTTCCTATATAACAAAAAGTCATCACCAACCTCCTTGTAAGTATTTGAGGTATCACTATATAAGTTATCATCAGAGTCACATGCTAAAATCATTACTTATTCAAGTAAAATCAATGATATATTAAACAATTAACATAAATCCATTATTTCTCCACACTAAAATTATAAAAATTCATATAAATTTAATTTTCATGATATTTATTTAAAAAACTAAAAAATTTAAATTTACCTATATTACCTATTTAGAAACAATTTTTTTCAATTAAAAACCTAACTTAAAATAGCATTGCTTATTCAAGTAATAATTTCTCAATGCAACATTATAATAAAAATACAAAACTCAAAGTTAAAATGCATTTCTCATTATATATCGCTCTATTTAAAAATACATAAAGTTCATATAAATCATTTATCCCACTATTAATGTTTTTAGAAAAGATATCTTAATAAGTTTCCATAACCTTTACAATAAAATTATGAGATTTCCTAAATTTTTATTTAAATGGTTAAATCAAAACAAAATATATAATGTTATTGCATTAATATTTTAAGGAGAACAATTATGTGCATAATTTTTATATCATGGATTTTAACAAGAAATGTGATGGTGAAACATACAAGATAACTTCATTCTCAATGGTCAATTGTGGGACTTGAGGTATCTTATAATGGAGTATACCAAACTTTTAAGTAGACTTAATCATACAAAATAGTAAGGATGAATACCATTGACCACCCAAACACTATGGACTTGAAAACTATTTATAATCAAAATTTGTCCTCTTTGCTTGAAAATAGGATTCCAAATTTATCTTTCATGTTTAAAAACAAGTGAATATGATTCCTTACTTCTTTTGTCTGATTGAAAATAGACAAATAATACCAAAAAATAGTAATAGGGTTTTGAAATAAAGTGAAATATGAGATATCTAAGTAATATAAAATATTATCATAGAAATTCACCTTTTGACTATATTTCACCCTAAAAAAATAGTTTGCTCCCCTTGTCATCCCACACCAGCCCATCTCCCCCCCCCCCAACCCAACAAAAAAGGACAAAAATATATATTAGAAAACTAAGGCACTAATATTCTATCCTCCGTCGCCTATTTTTGTTATAATCCTTTAAACCACTTTATGGGGTTTCCTCTTTGTGATCATTTGGTAATCACTTGATTATGTGTTTGGAAACTTATTTAAGTATCTATTGGTTGATTTAAACCCTTAGATTGAGCCATCAAAACCTTTGAACACAAATCTTGGAACTACCAATCCCTAACAATCATATGCCAAGGAAAACCCCCCTTGAGTTAAAGGAGAGCTAGCTAGAAGTGAGAAGAGGGTTGGTGAGGTGATAGTGCCCCCCTCTTAGGTGTAATGGGTTCACACTTTAGATTTTGGACTTTATCTCAAGAAGTGTGCAATTTTGTTGTAGCAAGACTGGTTTATAATATCACCCATAATATGTTTAGGTGGATCATTCAAATATTCAATGATAACCATCCATATACCATACCTGATAACTATCCATATAATGTGGATCTATGTGATCACGGTGGAGGATCTCAATTCTAGTGCCTAGTCGCATCCACTCCTTGACCAAATCCCTTAATATTCAACTCCCTCTTCATGGTAGAATACATATTTTGACAAAGTAAGTTTACAACAAGAACCATAGGTTCCAATAAATCAACTATTGATTATGGGGAGGTGTTGTGGGCCCTCCATGTCTCTAATTTCAAGTTGTTGTTGTTGTTGTTTTTCTAGGGTCACACCCTAAAATAGAGGCATTTTCTTGCTATGAAATTCCTCTTAATAATTTTGGGGTGTTACCACAAAAGGAAATGTCTTCCCCAAGTTAATTTATCTCCAATGTCTTTTCCAACAACAAAGAACACCCTAGGAATTGAAATGTCCTAAATAGAAGTGAATCAAGGGAAGATTAAATGCATATCTATAGTGGCAACAAGCACACAAAAGACATTTCCTATGCCGATAATTGAAATAAATCACACTTTAACACATGTCATCTAAATAAATAACACAACCCTTGTTTGGTAGATGCTTTTGGTTAAAGATGTGAGGGAACTTTCCTTAAAATGGGAATTTATTGCATGAAAACATGTCTCACCACAAGTTGTGTATCATTTGGATAAGTGTTTGTAAGTGGAGGTAATCTATTATTAAATTAAATATTAGCTTAATAATGGTCAGTTAGCTACTAGACTTAGGCATTAATAAAGTCAATTGCACTTTGGTTTATTTTATGTTTATTTTATGTATTATGTCATTTTAATGTGTATTTTTGTCTATCCCACATTCATAAAATGGATTGGTTCAAATATATTGTAATCTATATAATAAAGCTTCCATTTTCTCACTATTCACTCGATACAGAGAACTCTTTCTAGTTTTCTTGGTTTCTTTATGTGCTCAGTTTCCATAATATGGTATTAGAAAACACAATTAGATTGATGAGCGTGTGGGAGAAAACATGATTTGACGAGTGTGTTGGAGCAGATGAGTGTGTGGGAGCAAACATGATTTGCCGAGTGCGTTGGAGTGTGGGGCTGTTGCCAATAGAGAGGGTTGAGGAATCAGTAGTATAGTAATTAATGGATCACTAATATAGTAATTGAAGAGAAAAATAGTGCCATTCAAACCAAATATTGGTCCTTCTTTTAAAAACAATGTCCTTTTAAAAAAAATTAACCACCAAACAACATTTTTCAACCATCATTTCTAGGGGTTATACATAATAATTACATGATACAAGAATGCAATCTTACAAAATCTATACAATTGTATAGAATCATACAAAATCCATACATAATTGCTAAAAAATGTTGAGAAATTGATTTACGGCTCATAATATCTTATTTCTCAATTTATTTCACAATATAAACAACTTCGAAGTAGACTCATGCTATTTTTTTTGGTGCCCAAGCAAATATGGAAGTTTTAGCTATTGAATTTTTATTTCTCAGTAGATCTAAGGAGAAATTGGCTATTTTGATGCTTGTTGGTAGCATATCTAACCATTTTTTAGCTACTTGATGGTAGATCTATCTATATCTATGAATTTTCAGCTATTGGTATGTAGATATAAATATTTTTGCGATGATTTGGGCTATATTTCTCAAAATCCGTGTTTCTCAATGGTACGTAGCTACTACAACTATTTAGAGCCATTTATTTTTTATACTCTTAACTTGTATCTATGGCTTTTTTGTCCAACATCATGCTACAAGGAAGGAAAAAGCTCTTTTGGAAGAACTCTAATGTGTGGAAGCAATGCTTGTTTTCCATTTTTGAATACAAATGTTTGCCTAACATCGTTTTTAGCAAGGATACCTGACCCACTAGTGTAGTTAAATACCAAGACACGTTTAATGGCCAAGACAAGGAAGTTGTAATGAGATCAAATTGTTTGTGAAAGATGAAATGCTTCCTAAGGTTAAGGCATGAAATATTTTAGTAGCAATTTGGAAGGGAAAAAATTGCATGAGACTTTAGACAAAGGCAAAGCCTTCCTTTTAAAGAACATGTTTTTTTTCATGATGAGGGAGGGTGCATCCTTATAGGAGCACTTAATCAAGATCAAGGACAATTGAGAATAGTTGGAGGCCATTGTATATAATATGAAATAAAAGGAAATGGTGGTGATCATATTGAAAATATTACCAAGTTCTTATGATAACTTCATTGAGACCCTGAACACCACCACTACGAATGTTGACCTAAAGTTTAAATAATGGAAGAAACAATTCAATAGTGGTAGTGAGATAGAGGGTTTCAAGTAGACCTTTTCTACCAACTTCAAAGCTAAAGGAAAAGAGGCTAAGATGAAAGACCAATATAGCAATGACGATGATACCAAAGGTTAGAAGACCATTACTTGTCATTATTGTGGCAATGTAGGCCATATAAAGAAGCACTGCAGAAGGACGTTGGCTAACTATAAGAACAATCAAAGAAGACTTTAACAATAGGCTCATATCATGAAGAAGATAAAGGAGGGGCCAAACTTCTATGTATTCATGGACATGACACAAGCAAATCAAAGCCTTGCTCATATAAGGACTGAATGATATTTTACGATGGGGAAGAGTATATAGTAGTTGGTAAAGGAAATGTCCATATTTTATTTAGAGGGACAACACTAATGTTACTTAATGTTTACTATGTGCCAAGTATGGACGCTAATATGATTTCAATTAGTAAAATTATGAGGAATGAACCCCATCAAGATGTCAACTTTAACAATCACAAATGGTACATGGGTGAAAGGGAGACTAAGAAAACTATTGTTCTTAGTGTGGAGGACCATGATTTGTTTAGACTAGTGGATATTAGACAAGCCAAATAGAATACACTAGCCGCTAGGAGTGCATCTAACATCAATAATCTATAAATAAGAGGTATTGGCACCTCAACTTAACCTACCTCTCTTAGTTGACATGAGAGCAAATGGTAGATGGACTTGTAGAAAACTAACACTATATTAGGGAGTTTGTGGAGCTTACCACGTAAGGAAGAAACCTCACATGTAATTTGATGAAGGAAAAGGTTGGAGAGCTTAGAGAGTCCTTTAATCGGTTTTTCATATGATTGTGGGCCAATGAACATGGCATCACTCATTACTACTAGGTATTTCCTATGTTTGTTTATGATTATAGTAGGACAATGTGAGTGTACTTTTTGAAACTAAAATATGAAGTGTTTAATAATTTTTAAAAGTTCAAAGCATTAGTAAAAAAGGAGTCAGGTTCCAAAGTTACCTCTCTCAAGTCTAATAATGGAGGATAATATTGTTCTAAAAAATTCAGTAACTTTTGTACTAAACATGGGATCCAAAGATAGTATACTATACTCTACACTCCACAACAAAATGGAGAGGTTAAAGAAGAAAAAATATACAGCCATAGAGACGGCTAGGTGTATGTTGCAAAATAGGTGTATTCCAAATAAATTTTGGGTCAAGTTAGTGTTCACAATAGTATACCTTCTGAATAGATATCCAAAAATGGAAGTGACGCTGAAGACTGCAGAGGAAGTATGTTCTGGAAGAAATCCCAGGGCAACTCACCTTAAAGTATGTGGTTCTACTTCTTACACTTGGATTCCAATTAATAAGAGAACCAAGTTAGATCCAAATAACAAGAGGCTAATAATTATGATGTACAACAACACTCATAAGGCTTACAAGTTGGTTGATATTGACATTGTTAAGGTGAGCATCAATCAAGATGTTGTTGATGAGAAATGTGTATCTTTCCAAAATTCTTATAGATTCAAAATTATCGAGCTATCATAAGTGGTGAAACATTCAAGAGTCAAGCTTCAAGTAGATCCACCTAAAGGGGAGGAATATTTTTAGCATGAAGAGTATCCTAGACTAGTAAATTTTTATCTAGATATAGGTGGCCCAACTCATTATGAAAATATTGACATGGATAAGAAAGATCCCCAGAAGAGACCCAAATGGTGGCACAACATCATTGGAGATGTTCATATAGGAGAAATGATCAAGGAAAAATCATCAAGAGGAAAGAAAAAACATAAAGCAAGCATGGTGAAATCTACTTTTATGGCTAATATATAAGAAATATATGAGCCACATCTCTTTGAGGATGTGAAAGGAAGACCTAAATCAGAAAAGGCTAAGGAATTTAAACATGAGAATTTGATGAAAAATTAGACTTGGGGTCTCACATCTCTTCCAATAGGAAGAAACCCATTGGTTGCAAATGGGTGTACAAGGTCAAGTACAATGCATATGGTACACTTGACAACTACAAAGCATGATTGGTTGCACAAAGGTTCTCTTTGAAAAATTGCATTGACTATGAAGAGAAATTTTCTCCTACAACAAATATGAGCAACTTTCAACTTATTCTGGCCATGGCAACACAATTTGGCTCGAATTTCCATTAGTTGGACTGGAAAAGTGCCTTCCTCAATGGAGACTTGAAGGATGCAGTCTACATGTATCAACCATAGGGTTTTTAGGTTTCGGGAAGGATCATATGGTCTACAAATTGAATAAGGATATATATGGATTAAATTAGGCACCTAGGGCATGGTACATTAAGATTGGTAGGTATTTGGTTGAACTTGAGTTCCATTGGAGTCCTTCAAATTCCAACATGTATGTCAAAAGAGTTGGCAATGATATCATCCTTCTAGTTGTATATGTAGATGATATCATTTTTACAAGTCGTTATTAAAAGGAAATAGACCAAATCAAATCTAGTATGAGCAAATCTTTTAACATGAATTATGTAAGCCTCCTACACTACTATCTAGGTGTAGAAGTTTGGTAAACATGAAGCAACATTTTGGTCTCACAAAAAAAATATGCCAAGAGTTTGCTAGATAATTCTAGAATGACATTGAAAAATATCATCTACACCTATGGACAAAGGGTTGAAAATTGTAGACAAAATTAACTCTAAGGAAATTAATGAGTCAATATACAGGAAACTAGTAGGTAGCTTGACATATCTTACAACCACTAGACCTGATTTGAGTTTTTTTGTGAGATTATTTTTTAGGTTCATGATAATGCCAAAGGTAGAGCATTGCTCAAAAATCGGAAGTGAATGCTACGATATGTGAAAGGGACATTCTACTTTAGCATTTGTACAATAGAATCAAATATCCTAGGATGTATGGGTATACACATTTAGATTGGGTGGGTTCTATTTATGAAAAAGGATGCACTTTGTTATGAATATAATTCATATCAAGTAATTAAATAAAATAAATATAAATATTAAATAATTAAATATAATTAGGTTAAATAGTCATTAAGTTAAGTGAAAAGGCATGTCTAAAAGACATGCCCATTCACGAAAGGACACCTGCTTAGGTATATAAATGCAGGTTCTCATTGTAAACATTAATCACTTATACATTTTATATATATAATAAATTGTTATTATTAAATATATCTTGTGCATTTTTAAATTCAATTTTCCAAGCTATCAGTGTTCTTGCTTCAGCCATAGTTTTTATGCTTCAGTGGTATCAGAGCCATGGCAGACAATATAATCATGCGGGTCTTTGAACGTTGTTTGCCGCACAATGTGCCATTATGTTCACATCCTGAATGCGTTGAGCAGTTTAGTAGAATTCAAGAAGCATTCCAAAGTTTAGAAAAATCATTTGCAGTAGTTAAACAATGTCGAAAGGAAATCGATAATAAGGAAAATGATCTAGATAATGATTTCGATGAAGCTAATGTCGATCAAGAAGATTATAATGTTGAAAATCCAGATGAAGTTGATCTTGATGTGGATGAGAATGATATAAATTAGGATGACGATCCAAATGAAAATGATGTCGATGAAGATTATGTAGATCAAGATAATGGCCGAGACGTCATTGATGGTGAAGGGGAAGATATCAAAATTGTTGAATTGGAGGGAGACAACGAATCTGTGAATATAAATGATATGGAAATCAAAGTTAATGATGAATTTCATGTAAAGATGGATTATGATGAAAGTGAGAAAAATGAACAATATCATAAAGATCCAATTAATGACAAAAAATTTGAAACAATCGATCCTAGCTATCATCACTCGCATTTCAAGCCAGCTCAGTGTAGTGTAGAGGTGGTCAATCTTCGTGCTAAGAGACCAAAGGAAAAGGTATAAGAAAAGAGATAGCACATCAAAAGAAAGAAAAAGGATTACAAGCCTACAAAGGCAGTTCAACTTGGTATTCCCCATGAGAAGGCATCATAGAAAGGTTGTAAAAATAAGAATAAAAAGGAAACGAATAAATTTGGTATCAAATCGAATAAAAGGTTAGGTGACATTCTGTCCACGGAAAAACCCAACAAAGATGATGCTATGAATTTGGTGAAAAATGGGCAAGGGAATGTCCATATTCTATCCATGGAGAACCCCAACAATAATGTCATTGTGAATCAGATAATGAACAAGCAAGGGTCCTCTTTTGACAGTGAAAGTGGTCTGAAAAAGTTAAATTTTTACAAGGAGGGTTTTTTAAATTGTTATGGTCCTGTGACAAGAAACATGTGGTTACCCATTAAGTGTGAGGCTCTTGTTGAGATGGAACGCAAGGGTGTAGATAATTTCATTCAAAGCAATCAAAACCAAAACATTTTGCAGCTTGAAAGGATCATGACAATGTTAATTACAGAGGCACAAATCCAGAGTAAGGAGCTGCAGGATTTACTGTTTCACCTATTGAGTACTGATACCTCCCAGCAATTTGGCTTGTTCAAGCCCAAAGGTAGAGTTCTAAAAGTTCATTCTCGGACATGAAGCTGCATGCTACAACATGTTCAATTCAACGAATATTTGAGACTTTGGATAAAGTTGAGGTGATCGTCGTAACAAGACTGAAGCCCATCGATAAGAATCATGGAGTACTTCAATTTTTGGTTCGGTATAGCAAGAGTGAGGAGGTGTTTCAAGCATTCAACAAAATCGATGGGAGATATAAGCAAGAGATGGGTTTTCGACTAGACATAGGCTTGACAATAACCTTCACTACATCAATCTGCCTTCCATTTTCCCGACGCATTTGTTGTTGCTTGTGCGGTTTCTAGTAGATAGGTGGAGCGAGCTCTAGCTGTGCGTGTAACATCTGCAGCGAAGTTGATGTCTGCAGGGCCACCGTGGAGTAGCCTCGCTATTTTAGGCAGGCAAGCATCACAGAGCCATGGTCCACTTGCTGTTCATAGGTAGGCAGGCATTGCTTGGGCCACGGGCCTCATCTAGGATGTAGCTGGAGTCGTGGAGAGCATGGTATTAACTCCGAGAAGGCATGGGTAGGGTCATAGTCAACGTACGTGACTTTCTCCAAGTGGATCCGTGGCCAGTTAAATGCTGTTCTTTTAAATTGAATTTATATTAACCTTAAAAATGATATGGTATAGTATAATAGTTTAATTAATTCATTCATCAAAAAAAATAATAATCATAATAACTTTATTATTATTATTATTATTATTATAAACAAACTTTGTTAAAAAAAAATTATATTATAAAAAAAAAAATAGACATAACCCTGGGTTCAAGAGTAGAGATAACCTTGGACTCAAATAGTCTTATTAGCGAATTATAGACGTTGAACCACCAGAGACTTTCCGCCTCCCATATGCCGAGACAACAACTACCGCAAAGACAATTGTCAGCAATATAGCTTTGAGGACAAAGCTTCCGAAGGAAGGGACTATGTTATGAATAATAATTCATAACAAGTAATTAAATAAAATAAGTATAAATATTAAATAATTAAATATTAATTAGGTTAAATAGTCATTAAGTTAAGTGAAAAGGCATGTCTAAAAGACATGCCCATTCACGAAAGGACACCTACTTAGGTATATAAATGCGGGTCATCATTGTAAACATTAGTCACTTATACATTTTATATATATAGTAAATTATTATTATTAAATAACTCTTGTGTATTTTTACATTCAAGTTTCCAAGCTATCAGTTTTCTTTCTTCAGCCATAGTTTCTATGCTTCACACTTCTAGATGTGTTTTTATCCTTGACATGGGTGTAGTCATATGGAACAACAAGAAGCAACATGTCATAGCTAGTTCATCAAGAGAAGCATAATATTGAGAAGTAGTAAAAGGAGTGTGTGAGGTGGTTTGACTTAGGAGGATGATTTTAGATGTGCAAATGCAACAAATAGATCCAACATCCTTGTAATGTGACAAACAAGGGGTGATGAAAAGTTTCAAGAATCCAATCTTCCATGAGCATACCAAAACATGTTGAAGTACATTGCCACTTCATCAAATAACTTGTAGAAGATGGATCTACTGAGCTAGAGTGTTATTCTACAAAGGATTTGGGTCCTAAAAAATATGTTAAATTTTGAGATAGCCTTGGCTAGTTATTAGATTGACCATTAAGGGAGGGTATTAACGTAAATATTAGCTTAATAATGGTCAATTAGGTACTACACTTAGGATTAATAAAGTCAAAATGGACTTTACTTTATTTTTATGATCTACATGTCTTATTTCACTTTAGTGTGTATTTTGGTATATCTCACCACCATAAAGTAGATTGACTTTCCTCCATTGTAACCGATATAAGAAAGATTTCGCTTTCTCACTATTCACTCAATGGAAAGAACTCTTTTGAGTTTTCTTCATTTCTCTATGTGTTTGATTTCTGTAATACTATTTTTCCAAATTTCCATAAGGCTTGCACCATTTCCCAACTTCTTAACACTACCTACTTCTGTAAATAAGACTCCCATGAGGAGTAAATGTCACATCGGGGAAGCAAATCTTGGTCGAGGTAATAAAAAAATCCTACTTTTACCAACTAGCAGGCCACCATTAACAATAATAGCACATGTTTTCTTTTGATCGTCATCATAAATTTACTTTGTTTATAAATTCTATAACATTCGACAAACTTATAGCATAGGGCTTTATGCACACCAAAGTTTCAATCCATGTCAACAGGGTGATGTTAGGTATCAATCACTAAACCACAAACTAACAAAAAATTATTATTATTATTATAATACAACGAACTATAATTCTTTCAAAATAAGGTGCATGATTATTGTTGCTTGGATTTCAAAAGAGTACACGAGAACAAAGTGCAAATTACAATATACAAACTTCAATAACAAAATACAAAATTGTATAATCCATGCATGGAGAATGCATGATTTGTCTTAGATATAACACCATTTAACCACATATAGATCCATGTCATCAACCAACATGTTATTACATCACTAAAATTTACAACAACGAAAATTAACTCTTTAGGAACTAAAATTATGGAATTGCTATAAATTCCCTCACATGGTAATGCGCATGAGGTTCCCTATGTGTGATTAACTTTGTTTTTTCAAATTCATATGAACCAAAATGACTTAATAACATACTAGGATTTAGCCATAATGTATGCTAACAACTAAAACGTTTGAGGTTTGTGTCTGTCCCTTCACAAGCTACTTCTGCATATCCATAGCAGAAACAATATCTTTATAATGCAGAGGTCCATTATTTTAGGGGTGACAAAACAACACAATTTTATTATATCTTTAAGAAAACAACTCCTATATTACCTAATCTAGCGGCTAAAAATACATAGTTTTCCTCCAATCATAGGTTACGAAGTGAAGTAACCCTATGAGAAAGCGAAATACAAATTTTATATTCATTATGATTTCTTATGACTTTGTTTCTATTATGAAAAAAAACATTCAGAAATCCCATCAATTATAATACATAGTATGCGAGCCAAAACTAATAACAATGGTTCCAAGCATGAACTACTGATTCCCCTAAAAAAACCCAAGATCAAGAGGGATTTTTACATAAGATTGGTTTTATGTAATTTAATGCCAAATTAATCACAAAAATACTCTACCAGTCACATAAAATATGGAAACATAAATTTTGTGCTACTTGTTATGAATACTACAATATTAAGTATAATCCATATAGAAGAATCAATATAACATCAACCATTTAGTGCAAAAATAAAATCAATCAACCATTTAACAATTATTAGTCATAACATCAAGTTTCAACATATCATTGATATTTGTTATCAACATCTAGTGGATAACATCATCCATAAAATGATGTGGGCCATCTAAAATCATAAACAAAGATGGATAATATACAATTAGCGATAAGATAATGTTTACAAAATAGGTTGCATTCCCAATTTATAAAAGATATAATAGACACTCAAAACACTAAGGTAGGTTAACTCAATATGTTTAACATAGTTACGAAATGGAAAAAGAAAGAAACAATTTCATCATTTAAATTATGTTGGTTGTCTACTTTCTTGTCTTTTTCCCATGAACAACTTCTACTCTACAATCTACCACAATATAATACTAGGTGTATCTTAGTTATACCCTAGGACAAGAACCACCACAAACTCCATGCCCCCTACATAGTTGTGGACATCCTTGTTATGAAACCAGCTCAAGAAAAGATAGAAAAGATAGATCCACGCCTTAGAATTCAGCCTCTTCGAGGGGGCAACCTCCTTTACATTACATAAATGAACAATTCTTGGATGATACAAATGAAAATACCTCCTTTCTATATATAGGAGTCTAAGGGGTCATAATGTAATCAGAGCCGACATAACAATAATAATGTAAGGGCACAATAATAACAATGGTGGGCTTCTATGGAGCACAATAGTGACAATATGGGCACTACATGGGTACATCAATATAATAAGGGGGTTGTACTAATAACAATAAGGGGTTACACTAGTAGTATAGGGGCCTAACAATCCTACTTATGTATAAATTTTATTAAATTTTTTTCTTTCAAAATGACACTTTAACTTCTATCACTCATCAAGTTTCAACTCCTTGGTTCAATTTGTTTCCCAAGCATATTGCTTCATATGGGGCATTAAAGTTCCACCATTATGTAGCCAACTAAGACAATGTATCCATTAAGCTAAACCCCTACATAGCAATAAGGTAGTTAAGATCATCACTAGCACATTAATTCCATAGGCATTTTCTTCATTATTCTTTAGAAAA
Organism: Pinus taeda; assembly: GCA_000404065.3. NCBI lineage: Eukaryota > Viridiplantae > Streptophyta > Pinopsida > Pinales > Pinaceae > Pinus > Pinus taeda. Next base: position 173,898 of record APFE031707904.1, on the reverse strand, counting down.
GTTCAAAGCATAAGTTTCATTATCATAATTCTGCGTTGCTCAACTTAGAGGTGTAGAATAAAAATATTTGCACTATCTTGTTTCACAAAATGTTAAAAAACTATTGACGTTAATTAAAAATTAGAAAAATGCCTCAATTTCTACTTTCTTAGAGAGAATTTTTGGGATTTAAGCCGATTACCAAACATCTTGAAATTAATATCCCACTTTTAACTATTAATGTTAGAAATTTATGTTACTGAAAACAAACTACAAGGTAAATATCAACATTAACCTATTGACTCTATAGATGGCAATATGCTTTTTACATTGTTAATTATAATGAAACAACTATATAAGCATCATACAAATTGGAAAATAAAATGAAGACTGCATCAACATACATTGTGATATTCACACACACAAATGTGGACATGAATACATGTGAATGAAAAGAGAGGATTGATACATTAATTAGATGACACAGTGTCTCAATACATAGTAGGAGACATATATTACATTGCATGAGTCATAAATACCTTACTATTAACAACTACATTAATGATTACATTAACTCCCAATTATTACATCACCTTATTAGTGAATATTTATTCTCCATCAAAGTCCTAAGTTTTAAATATGACCATTATCTCCAACAACCCCTTGTAATATTAATTTTACATGCTTCTTCAAAATTCAAAAGACAATAAGTTTGGACAAACAAGATGTTTGCAATCCACAAGATAAGGTCTTCAAAATAGTGACTAGAAGTAAATTGTATTTAACAGGGTTGATGAAATGATATCCATATCAACATCCTTTTGTCTAACCATTGACTCCACAGTTAGATGAGGGCCAATGTTTGATGAATATTCTACCTTTCCTCCATTGACATAAAAACTTGTCTTGCTCATTAAACTCACCTCTTCCACATCTTAGTGGTCCAACATATCAAGATTTTGTATTTGTTTTTCCGAGGAAGCACAATCATCTTCACCCTCCCTAAAGGTGTTCTTCTTATGAATTACAATACATAATGAAAAATATATTTACTATTTGCCTTCTCTTCTTTGACCTGTTTCAACAATATCACCTAGGGATTTATTTCTTGAATTTTGCCTCACCAAACACATCTCTAGTTTAGATATTGTAGGAACTCACATGGTATGAGAGGTAACCATGTGATTCTTATCACATACTATAGATTGTTGCATGAGCACCACTTTAGTGGATAACATGATGTGCTAGTTCACATTTGATTGTGAGCACTTTATATTGGTTTTGCAGAGCTCATATCTCAAAAATATTGCTACATGATGATGTTCTTTTCACATTGGACTTATTGATGATGATACCATGGTTCAATTGATTTAGCATAGTGATGATGATATTGTACACACGATTCTCTATTAATTATTATGATTAATAAAGGTTGAGGTATTGGACATTGCCATATTTTCTCTTGCTCACATATGGTGATAGTGTTTCATGTATTTGTCATGACCATGTTGAATATTGGTTAAGTCTAATAATGGATCATAATGTTTTATATTGTCATTATTTGACTTGTTGTACCATGTTGGATCATAGTCATCATTTAGATGAGCGTTGTCACTCTTGAGGTGAGTTTTACAACTAGAGGCCTAGGAAAGTGTAGCATGTCCATATCCCAAGTCATACTTAGCACTTTTCATCTTCTCCATTATTCCATACACATTCCATTACCCTATTCATGGTTGGTTTGTCATATGTCATAAGAAGGTTCACGCTTCACAGTCTCATGAAGAAAGTCTCATCTTAAGAGCTATATGCTTGAGGATAATGCATATCAAAAATAAAATCCAAACATAAGCTTTAAGATATGCCACATTACTATGAGGTCAATGCCCTAGGTATTATGCTTAACAATGCATACATAAAGAGAATGTATGCTAATTAAATCAATAGAGAAAGATGAAAGAAAATGGATAGTCAAAATAGTTTCAAGGAATGACGGTTCAATGCTAAAACAACTCCCTTATCATTAAAATTAGTCATGTGGGTGAATATCTTTAACAAACCTTATGTAGCTATGCAAATCAACTCATGAAGTTACCAATTTTTGTCATATGATACATCATAACACCTACTCCTTACTTAGTGTCCTAAGAACTACTTCTCGTCTTAGGAGTTGTCACATGTAATAGAGGTTAATGCTATCCCCACCATTGTTAAGCTTGGTAAATGGTATAAGTTCCAAGTTATTGTGAAGTTAGAAGATGATATTTGATTGTTTATCCACCTAATGGCACTTGCAATTTGATGTGACTCATCATTTATGTTGCATTAGAATTTGTACACTATATCAATGTTCATGTATTTGCCTTGGGATCTATAAGCCTTATCTTGGGAGTTATGATTGCCTTAAGTATTGTGAGACATGCGTTGGGCATGATGATAGGACCATGCACGCTTCTTTATGTAGAATTGCAATGCTGATGTTGTAAATTTCCATTTCGTATTTCTCTCGTTACAGTTGGTTAATATTATCGATTCCTCTTTTAGCATCACATTTCAATTTGGTGAATTTTATTGTTATTGTGTGTTAAGGGCCCTGATTGTGTGTACATTAAGAGACTACTAACCTAGGGATCTATTGGAGGGTTGAGAGATACCCCCAGGACTCATACCTATAGTTCTCGTAATTTAATGGTTTTTTAATTCTTCCAGCATGAGTGTGAATTGATTGTTAGCTGTTATTGATACTCGACTTTGTGATAGATTGGTGAATGAAAATTGTTTTTAAGGATTGGTGAATATTGAATATCTATTTATAAAGCGAAATGTAAATTATGTCTTATAGAAAGTAATTATTGATTGAACATTGCAATCTGTGATAGAATTTATCAATCAAATCTAATCTTGCATATATTGTGGAGGTGACTCATATGATTACGAGCCCTAGTTTATAATTTAATGAACTTGCAATTTAAGAAATTAAATTGCCCATCAATGTTTCTACCTAAAATATGAAAACAATCAATTAAAACTAAGTAAAAATTATTAAATTGATTATTTACCTATATTTTCCATTTTTCAAGTGTTTTTTCTTTTTTGCTACATATAAGGTATTTCAAGGAGGGCAAGGCAAGTATTTGGTAATAGTAGCAATGTTATATAAGCACAACATGGTAATCCATGGTATGATCAATTGTAACTTTGGATCTCTATTTAGCAACCCGTCTTTTTTTTTTTATTGTAAAAAGAATTTCAATATTGAAATAAAATATTTGGTCATATTATTTTATTGCAACATGGTGATGCATAATAATATTGTAATAACTATAACTAATAAATGCATTTTACTATATTGGAATTTCTCCTAACTCTTGAGACAATTATCATTTTTTTTGGCTTGGCTTTAAAAGTGATGGAATAAGTCAAAATTTCAAAGGAATGCATTCTACATTATTGGTGTTATTCAAGCCCTCCATTCAATGTTTTAGAAAATCATTATGTACCTATCAAATTCAATATAACATAAATATGACCTTTATGTAGCTAGTGTTATACAGAAAATTGACCTCCTCATCAGCTCAGAGGGGAAAGACATGATAGCTGAAGCAAAGACCAAGATCACATGCCTTGTTTCCACACTAACGCTGGCTATGCACTAAAAACCTGCTTTATAAAGCTTCTATGTAAGCCTAAGGGTGCGTTAGTGACCCTACTAACTCTAGTTGCTAGTTCGGGAACAACGTTAGTGGATCCTAATGAATTTCTAAGGGTCAAAGGAGCGAATTGACTCATAAATATCTAGATATTTGCTCCTAAGTATACTCAAGAAAAGCAAAGAAACATCTCAAGTTCGACCTATTTGGGGGATTTCTTATCCTAATGAAGGAGGCAAATGGGAAAGAGCTGAAAAGCATGGCAACTTCATTGCTTTTACCCTAAGTAACTCATGGAGGAACTTGGCAACCCTAACTCAATTGCTACATAAGCAAAGCTAGGGCTATGGTGATAAGGGTCAGACCATTTGAAAGGATAGCATACTTGATTGTTGAGCATTGTCTCAAACCAAAAGAAGTTGGTACGAAGGGAGAGAGAGAGAGAAGCTGGAGGGGTAAGGGAAGGCTGATGCAACAAATGGTTGTAATCACTCTTCCGACATTAATATAGAGCTGCAGTTGTACTGTCTACTCCATGGTGTTGGTACTATCATTCATTTGTTTGTTTGTCCAATACATTTTGGCATGAGTAGCTTAGCTATGTGTAACTAGATGTCTTTTATGTATTCATGTATTAGTTATGAAGGTTGTACGCTGTGATTATGCTTGTCTCTTCTATGTGCAGGACTTGATCTGGAGCCGTCTCGGGGAACTTCCACCTAGTTGCATTGTGTTCTCCAACAAATCTACATGGAGGCTTGAGGTAATCCATCTGTTTTGCTTTGATAGTTAGTTAATGTTTATGGAAATGCATGTAACTTTGTGACGGTTGCAGATAATCTTACAGTCTGCCAAGGGTCCCGGGAAGACCCTTGAGGGTATCTCCATTCTCCATACACCGTGCATTTTATCCTATAGTAGAATTGGTGACTCCACTAGGGACTATACATCTAGTTCTCGGTTTACCCCAACAGTTCTTAGTTTCCTCCTCCTTCTAAGACCTCCCTATACTTCTGCATTCCCTTTCTGACCCACCAAAACCTTGCTGCATTCTTACTTCACATATTCAGCCTTGAATCTGATCCAAAAGGCCATGTTTTGAGTTGTTTTCCCACACTAACGCAGGTTAGTAGACTACATAGTGCTTTATAAAGCTTTGTGTCTGCATACACAGAGCGTTAGTGGACCCAGTAACTCTCTATGGCCACTGCTAGAAAGCGTTAGCCCCTTAAAATTTTGATATACAACTGTGTTTGCAAACTCAAGGGGATAGGAAGCTTGCTCATGGAATGAAAGAGGGTCTGCAACTGCATTTTGTTAGCAAGATCGGTGTCCTGAAAGATTTTTTTTTTAGGAAATACGTTTTTTTTCTTTCTTAAAACATTTTTTATGAAAGAAAGATCCACATTTTTTTATTTATTCTTCTGTTTAGCTGGTTAAAAGTTGCTTTATTTTGGTTTCAAGTAGTTGTTAGGAAAACATTGGAAAGATTTATGTTGGTTATGCATGTGTTATAATGACTAGGATGCATGGAACAAATATGAATATGTGAAAGACTCTCACCTATAGAATACAACTTGCTTTCATCAAATTGAATATTTCTTAAAAGCATTGTCTTATGCATGATTTTTGAGTCAGAGTTCCATCACATTTCATACGTCAACTCCCCTACTGAAGACACTAAAAAAGTACACATAAAATTTACCTAAAATCAATCAGTAACTCTTTATTTAGAAAAAAAATATTAGTTCAGGCTAAGATCTTGGGATAGGCAGTGTGAGTAAATTGCCCAAGATTAGAAACCAAAACTAATGTCATTACAAGAGAGAAAATTCCTGCTGTACTCATACTACTGGGACCACTCCAGTCAAATCGGAGCTAAATACGAGACAACATTGGACTATAAGTGAAGTTAGCCCACCTTCGCTTGCAACTCCTTTGGGTATTCTGTGTATTGGGGATCCCTTCAAGGATTTTGGAGCTGAGTCGGGGACTCAGGTAACCTGCCCACACAATGTACTGTCTACGACTATGTCCCCCGCATTAGTGTCTGTGATTTGAGGTACCCTTAGTGGCCAAGCTTTTAGGGACTTACACAAGGTGACTGGGGTGGGTTGCCCTGGTACCTAACATAAACAAACCTACTCTGTCTTCAGTTTTTTGGAGGGTGCTCATCTTCACGAGAGTACTTGGCCCCTCAATCTGAGGTTCGGGTGAAGCTCAAGAGTAACTGTAATTGTACATTTGGCCAGCCCTCTCTGTTATTCATTGTGATACTGGGTTTCATCTCCAGTGATCGGTGCTTATCAAACAGGGACATTTCCCTCTGTTTGCTGACTGATCGACTTAGTGTATTTTTTATATTTTTTAGGCACCCAAGTGTTATCATTTGAGACTTTAACAAATATCACGATAAAATTTATTGACAAAAATTAACGGTCACCGTGGCTACATTTGACCCTCGTCGTCAATCTAGATGATTGCTAGGACTTCCTCCACTCATTGTGGAAGATCCGTCGAGCTCCAGTGAATTGGATTCCCCATCTTCGGGGAATTAGTCTCTTAGATCTCACATGGAATCTTTTTGGACAACCGACTATTCAAGTTTGCCGGAGGATTTCTTTACTGAAGGATTTCTTCCTCCTTTTAACCCTCCGCTTATGAATCCGTTGGACCCACTCTTGGTTCTCGTGGCACTTGTACTCCCTGTTTATTTAGGTGGAACATTTCCATCCATCTCGTTGACGACTAACGGGTCATGGAACTTTGTGGACACTTTTGGTCCTCCACCACTTCCCCAGTCGACAGCCACCACCACACCATTGATGGCGAACCCCACTATCCCATTTGTCCCAGGTACAACCACTCACATGACGCCCTCCATGAGTGGAACCCCGTCGATGCCAAGTTCCACACCTTTAGTGCCAAACTATATACCTTCGACAAGTGCTACATACAACGCTCCCTATAACGCTCAATATAGCACTATTAGCGTGGTTCCTGTCCACCAACAATATGGTCAGAAACCATTGTACAGTTCAAACCCCTAGATTCAAGTATCTGGGGGCATTCCCAATATGCACATACCGGTTGGGAATGTAACAACTCCCCCTCCATTCTCATGCATGCATGGTCAGTCATTGATTGACATGAGCATTCCTTATGTCAATCAAGGACATATGGTTAGTTATGTGGCGTGCGAGAATCCTCAAGGAGGTCCCAACCAATCCATGGGGGCACCCTACTCACAAATTCAAATGTGTCAAGGGGGCACAACTTATCCTGGGGGAAATCCTATACCCCAACATCACATTCCCCATGGAAATCCACACTACAATGCCATACCCCAAGGAAACTACTATACCACGTAGCATATGTATAAGATTGGGACTCAAACGATGGGAGGACCACAAGGTTCCTCAAGTCATATGTCATCACCTTGGTCTGAGTCAGGGGCACCACACACTCTTCCTTTCTTGGCAACGTTGGATATACCCAACTTGTACAAACTTACAAATCACCCCATCTATCATAACTTACTTTGGCCCCCGATCCCGCATAAAATACCAACAGACATCCCCAAGTTCGAAGGGAAACAAGGGGAGGATCCGGGCACCCATATCACCACCTATTATCTTTGGTGTGTTTCCAACTCCATGGTGGACGATAGTGTTCGGTTACATATTTTTCCCTGCACCCTCACTGGCAACGCAGCTAAGTGGCACATTGAGTTATCACGCATGTCAGTAAATACCTTTGACGCTCTAGCGATGGAGTTCTTAAAGCACTTCCAGCTACCCATCCACTGTGAGACTAGGACAGAGCTCCTCACATCATTACGTTAGGATACTGCCACCCACATCTCTGATCATATACATGAATGGAGACGTAGGCGGAGGTTAGTCAAAGCTCCCCTCCCACACTATCTCTTAGCGGACTGGTTCTGCAAGTCTCTACTCCTGTAAGTCACTAAAGATGTCGCTTTAGGTGGTGTGGTCACAGAAGACCAATCCGTACATCGTGCCCAACACTTAGATCTGATATATTCACAGTCTAGCACTCTTTACGACGTAATCCCCAATGCCCCACACAACTCCAATGTTTCCACTACTCAGCACCCCAGAGCACATGCTAATGGGATTATCAGCGCAACCTCTAGGGCTTACTACCTGCCCACCTTAAGAGCTAGACATTTAGCCCTATACCACAACTGAATGAAAGCGATTAGGCAAGCAAGCAAGGTACGGTATAGCTATAGACCCAAGCAGAATGGCATGGCAAACAACTCAGAGGTCACATTGCCTAGATGTTAGTGGATCCCTCTACCAAATCGACTGCTCTTCCTACCACCGCAATAAACTCTGTGCAGTCTACGCAAAAACCCGGTGGTAAGAACAAGAAGAATAAGAAAAAGACCGCTCCTTCTGAGGAGCAATCAAGAAAACCACAAAACCCAAAACAGAAGGCTGCTGCACCTCCTGACGATGGAAAGGATAAACCCACCTAATTCCCTTACAAAATCTATGTGCAAGACCACATGACATATCTATGTCTGCGTATTTAGGAATGCACAGATTTCATTGCTAAAAAGGATACTGGTAGGAACCTCGCTGTCCTGAATAATCCTTTCCCCGTTCAGCAAAAACATCTTATTGCAAACCAACCCCAACCCCCGCAAGCGGGTAACGGTGGTTCACAACATCCTTCAGCTGGTGAAGGACCCTCTACCATTTCCACCTTTGAAATGGTAGATCTACAAACAAGAGCCAAATCCTATGGATCTTCTGTCACTCATGCAGAGGAACCTTCCTCAAGTCAAAACCCACTGCTGCCCAACAATTTGCATATCAAACGGCCGGTTGCTGACCTTGTAATTCGCCCCCCCAAAGGGGCACTTCGACGCACAATGCACAATACATCTGCACGTGCCGCCCAAAACTACAACATTGTAGAAGACTTGGTGCTCGAAGTATTACAAACATGCCTAGCACAAATGAAAGCTTTGCTTTCGGCTATTGGTGGTATCAACCCACAGGATTCCATGCTTGCAATTTTCGACATGGAAAGTGTAAACCTCCCCTTTCCCACCAGCTTGCATTTCAAGTGCAAATTTTTTCGAAAGGTAAAGGTATACACAGAACTGTTATCTACGAAGATGCTTCTACCTGCGTCATGTTGACTTCATGTTGGCTCACTTTGGGTACTCCAACCCTATCCCCACCACCGAATTCCCTTAAAGCTTTCGACAACCACACTTTCATCCCAAAAGGTTACCTAGCTAGCTACCCCATCACTTTGAGTGGGAAAATAGTAACGGTGGATATTGAAGTCGTGGATCATAAACTTGACTATAATCTAATTCTAGGCCATAATTGGACTTATGCCATGAATGCCATTGTATCTTCGATCTTCCGTATCATCCTCTTTCCCTTGGATGGAAAGATAGTCACAGTGGACTAGCTATCCTTTTGCACCCCAGATTACTCTCTGTTACCTAGTAGCTCTATACCCTTAGTGGGTGGTATACCTGACTCTTACGTCAGTATTAGTACTGGTCTACTGAAGGGCTCTTCCCTGATGGGTTGTTTCCCTCTTCTGCCACTCGCAGTTCCACAGATGGTATCTATGGTTTCATCCATTCCTCACGAACCGACCGATCCTTGGATCCTCCTGGCCCCTTCAGACATTGACACTTACGGAGAACAAATTCCATTGTCACTAGCTGAATTTGCCTACCAAGCCATTCAATCTGCATCCGAATATCTGGTCACTTTGGTTATGGCCAACAGTCCCACAACCCCTCCCATAACCACTCCTTTTGGTCCACTCAATCAAGTCCTACCTATGGACGAAGCTATTAGAGAAATCATGAGTTTAGAAGAGCGACCTTGGGAGGACTCGCACCATCATGTTTCGATATCTGATTCGGACATGATGCCTCTTCAAATCATGTCACCTAATGCACATGAAATCGTTTCCTCACCATATACGACTATCCAAACCTTGGACTCAGAAGGAAACATGGGCAATATTTCAAAGACATTGTTCATCGATATTTCTGTCATGATAGACATCATGGAAAACATACAGATTGGAGCCAATTGTAATCCTGAGGAAATTGTCAGCTTCACCTACCCTTTTAAGGACTTTCGCGATGTTTTCCCTTGGTCTTATGAGGAAATGCATGACATAGACCCTTCTATTATCAAGAATGAGATCAAGGAAGATTGAGCATTCTTTTTATGGTATTTTTCTTGCTAGTTAATCTAAAAAATCATCGAGTCTCCTTCTTTAGGCTCATTAAACTACCACGAAGAAGGGCAAGCGTTCTTTTTATCGTATTTTTCTTGCTTGTTAATCCAAAAAACCTTGAGTCTCCTTCTTTGGGCTCGTTAAACTACTACAAAGAAGATATCAACGATTTCTTTTATGGGATATTTTCTCGCTCTCAAAAAACTGAAAAAATCCTCGAGTTTGTCATTGTTGGACTTGTTAAACACATACGACGACAGTTTGAGAAACTCTTTTTCACTCTTTTACTATCTCATTAAACTGGAAAAGGCCATTAGAGCATTCTTTTTAGGCACTTTTTTCTCGCTCATAAAATTGAAAAAATGTCAGGTTTTTTTCTTTAGGCTCATTAAACATTTATAAAGATGCCTCGAGCATTCTTTTAGGTACTTTTCTCGCTCGTTAAATTGAAAAATCCCCAGTTTTTGTCACTGGGCTCGTTAAAAATCTATGGCAACAACAAGAGCACTTTCTTTTTTGGGACCATTTCTCGCTCTTAAATCGAAAAATCCCCGAGTTTTTCCCCTTCTTCGGGCTAGTAAATTTAATATAACAAAAAGATGGTTTTATATAGCTAGTAAATGTAATATACCATAACCATTTAAGAATTAAGTAAATGGTGAATCATTAATGGTATATATTAATTTCATAACACTAAGTTACATAGAAATCTTGACATAATGAGCTTGCTCAATTAGACTGCAAGTTAATTAATTGCAACAAAATTAAAATTTCAGACGCACAACTTGGGAGGAGCATTTAGGACATTTGGATGAGAATTTGGATATTATGGAGAAATCACTTTATGCTAAGGCATCAAAGTGTGATTTGGCAATGGCCAATATTCTTTATTTGATCCACATGATCATTACGCAGGGGAAACATATACATTAGGGGAAGATACAAAACATACTAGATTGGACCACACTCAGAAACCTCACCGAGTTGCGAGGTTTCTTTGGTATTTGCAGCTATTATAAGTGATTCATTAAGGGATTCTCTAAATTATGCACACAGTTGACTGACTTGATGAAGGAAGGGGCTTTCAAGTGGATATAAGAGTCAAAGAGGGAATTTAGTAAGCTCCAAGATGTGATGAGCTTGTGCTCGATGCTGATACTTCCCAACTTAGGCCTTTGTATTGGAATGTGATGCTTCAAGTGAGGGGATAAGCTTTGTGCTGATGTAGAATAAACATAAGATAAACTTCGAAAGTTGGAAAAATAGAGATAAAGAAAAGTTATATTCCATCTAAGACAAAGAGATGTTTTCCATCATGCATTCTTTGACGAAGTTCATACAGTACATTGCAGGGGGGAAGTTTGTGGCCAAGACAAATCACAACAACTTATGACACTACTTCGAAAAAAGAGACCTAAATGAAAGACAATAGAAACAGGTAAGTAGTATTCAAGCCAATGATTTTGACATTGATCATGTGAAGGGCAAGAAGAACATTGTGGATCTCCAAGAAACTGGGCACATGTTCACTCATGGAGATAGTAGAAGATTAGAAAGCCCACCTCATCATAGAATATTTCAAAAACACTTTCTCTTGTGAGTTAATGGACAGTCTCATCCAAGATGACAAGTACAAAATAATAGATGCGGTAATTTTCTATAAATGTAGGTTATAATTGGTCCATGAGTCCACACTCAAGGAGAAGATCTTGAAGGTTGCACATGACACACCACTAGTAGGGCAGCAAGATTTCTTCAAAAATTGTAAGCAGATTAGAGATAGAATCTATTAGAAATGCCTCAAGGATGATGTGTTGAGGTACGTAAGGGAGTGCATGACTTGTTAGCAAAACATGCCCGAGCATATTATTGATTTTTCCTTAGCACTTCAAAATCAAATCTATGTCTAAAAACATGATCATAAACACTCTGAAATACCCTCAACCTACAATACTTTGCACAAAAAAAATGTAACAACAATGAATTAACTTAGTACACAGGGAATTGTTCAACCCAAAACTTATTATATTACAACTTTAATACAACAAACATAGGGCTCCCATACCAAGGATCATGGCCCTTACATTTAGCCTTGATACAAGAACAACTAGGGATTGAGATAAGAAATGTAAGATCTTCAATTTTCCCTTCAACAAGAGAAACTTGGACTTACTTTCTCATTGAAATATCGACTCATTGCTTTTAGTCCATGTACCTTAAACACCTGGCAAGTCCTTTTCCACCTTTTCCACTGCTCGCAAGTACTCTACAACTTTAGAATTTTTGCATCTCCATCCACTCAAACTACCTCTATCAATCCCTTAACTGCTCCAAAGGTGATTGATCTTAGGTTCACACATCTGCCCTGTAGCAACCCTCTTGCTCCTCCAAGATGCATGCGCCTAAGCACTTCAACATCTGCCCTCTAACAATGACTTAGCTCCACGTAAGTTAGTGTACTTAAGGTCTTCAATACAAAACTCATTACAATCTCCTAGCTACTCCAAGGATCTATGTTCATGAGCTACACAATCTTCCTTCTTGCAATGACTTGCCACACTAATGTCATTACTACCAGCCCTCTCACTATGATTTTTACACATCAATTCACTGAACACAAGGCACCAAAAACAACCCTCACACAGTCCCTTTGAATACTTCAAGCTGACTAATCTAGAGCACACTTGGAAGCCCACACACCTGTGAATTTGAAACACCAAATATCAGAGAACTTAGGGCTAATAAACATGTTTACCAAACATATTTTGGACAAACCTTTACTACACACCAATGTTGCATTTACCTCCATTGATTTTGCTCCTTAGATGACCCTTCTTCCTTCACTATATGAGCCCTTAATTTCTTCCCATAGGCTCATATTATTGTACATATTATGAGGCTAAATGCAACCCACTTTAAGATCATATTAACCTCATAAACAATGCACAGGTCCTAATATTATGTGACCCTTATCATAGAGATAGGGCATATTTAACCTCAATTATCTTAGGTTCTCGACCCCTCCCTTTTATGCATAGACCTTGAGTGTACAAAACATAAACTTTAGGACAAATCTATTAAGGGAAACCCATCATAGAAGGAGCCCTAATCTAGGGCACAAACTTACACAAAATACATCCTCAAATTTTGCTAGAACAAAACTTCACAAGGGCTTAAACAACAAACATAAACTTGTCCTCATACCTGGGCTTACTCGGCTTTCCTCCAAGCATAGAATATACCCTCAAAGCTCCACTTCACCCATCCTTAAGGCCTATAGTTGTCTTGAGGCACTCACACTTCTCTTGGTCATAAATCTCTTGAGAAAAAAATTCTCACATGGATGTAACCCTCACACCATGACAACCATTCACCTTACATTATCCCTCAACAACCCTTACCACAGACCCTCAACCACCTCATCCTTCTTGTCAACACTTTCACACCTACAGATAGACCTACGACCAATTTCATTAGGCATGTAACATCTCATATCTTGGCCTTAGAGGTCTCTTCTTCACTGTGGTAGGACCCGAGGAAAATTGGCCCTCTAGTTCGAAATAACACAAGCCTTAAGGCCTTCTTTTACAACAAATATGGGGCTCGATCCTCCTCCCATAGTAATGAAAAACTCAGACCTCTTTCACACCTTCTTTCCATAGAGAAACTCGATTGCCAAGACAGAGAAGGATTCCTCCTTGAGCTTGGGAAAACTCGGAATTGATAACTTCTTTGCTTGGGTTCCTTGAGGGTAAATGATTCATCCTAGGACAAATCTATCTTGGAGAATGACTTTCCATCTTGCGTGTAAACCTCCTCTTAAGCCTCTCTTATTATACTTTTGATTTTATGTTTTCCTTGACCAAAAACCTATGGTTTAAGTCTCTTGACTCAATTAGTTAATTTTTTTCATAAACCCCTTACTTGGGTCCAAAACCCCACTTTGGGTGAGCTTACCAACAAAAGATTTATTGATGGGTTTTCCTCTCTTATAAATACCTTATAAGCTACCCAAAATCTAACACTCCCTCTTAGTGAGGAAGGTATTTTCTTCATCTCATTAGAACCCAAAGATTCAAACTTCCATAGGGTAAACTCCCTTTGAGTTTACACAATATTCATTGACTCATCTACCTCCTGCAACACTCTGATCCACTTTCCCTTCAAAGTATATATGACACCACATTGATTTTTCTTTGGCACTTGAAAATGAGGTCTATGTTTAAAAACATGATCATAAACACACAGAAATACCCTCAACCTATAGTAATTTACACAATGAAAATGTAACGATATTGAATAACCTTAGTACATAGGGATTTTTTCAACCCAAAACTTGTTATATTACAATGTTAATAAAACAAACATAGGGCTCCCATACCATGGATCATGGCCCTCACAATTAGCCCTAATTCAAGAACAACTAGGGCTTGATATCAACAACATATGATCCTCAATCTTCCCTTGAACAAGACACACTTGACTTACTTTATGAAGGAGACCTTGACTCAGCCTTTCCAGTCCACATACCTTGAACACATGGGAGCTCCTTTCCCATCTCTTTTGTTGCTCACAAGTACTTCTGCAACTTTAGAATGCTTGCATCTTTAGCAGCTCAAACTGCCTCTATCAATCCCTTTGTGACTCCAGAGGTGACCGATCTTAGGCCCATAGATCTTCCCTCTAGCAACCCTCTTTCTCCTCCAAGATGTTTGCTCTTAGGGACTTCAACATTTTCCCTCTAACAATGACTCAAATCTAACTAAGTCGGAGTACTTATGGTCTTCAATACATAGTTCCTAGAAATCTCCTAGCTACTCCAAGGATCTTTATTCATGAGCTAGACAATCAAACCTCTTGCAATGACTTTCTACATTAATGCCACTGCACATAAGGTGTTTTATTAGCAACTCTCTCACTATGAATTTGTCACATCAATTGACTAAACACAGGGCACACAAAACAACCCTCACACAGACCCTTTAAATACTTCAATTTGACTAATCTAGGGCATACTTCGCAACCCACACACTTGTGAATTTGACACACCAAATTGTGAAAAATCCTATACTCAAGGGACCCCTACTGCAACAAAACTGAATTTACTTCTCCTACTTGATTTTAATATGCATTATCAAGTTATTTTATGAAAAATACTAAAGTAAATTATTTCTACAGCCTACACCAATTTAATTTTATTGAACCAAGAAAATGAGCAAAGAACAAGATACACAGGACACCGTTATTTTTGGACAAAATAGTCCCCAAAAAAACCCAATGCGGGAAAGCCGGTGCAACAACTCTGAGGGTTTTATATTATTAAGCAGTAGTTCTGAGTACAAATATGGATGCCCTCTCGACAATCTAGTTACAAAGAATAATATAATGGCGGAAAACTGAGTGAGATTACCTCACTTCACCCGACAGTTTCCAGCTGATCTGACAGTAGAATTGGCAAACCCCCGACTATCTCTGAGATGGCCCTACGTCAGCCCTGTGCTCTCTTCTGCCTCTTGGAGCTTATGCGTCAACCTCTCCCAGTTGTTCTGGCAGCTCCCCGATAGTTTTGGATTTCTGTGTGAAGGCAACTTCCCTTCTGCGTTGGCCCTTCTAGCTCTGCGTCAAGCCTGTGTGGGCCTAGACTGGCCCAATGTTAGTCCCTCTTGGTGCTGCACTGCCTCCACTGATGGCTCTCCACCTCTCTGCCCAATATACCTAAACTATCCCTGCCTCTCTATTGAAAAATGATCACTTATTTCAAATTTCTCAACTTCCAAGCCCCAGAAATTTTGAACTCTAGATCAATTCATTCTCTCGATGTGTTTCTGAATGAACCCTAAGCCTCCTTCTTATGCTTTTCTTGTTGAGACTTCAATGACTGAGATTAAGTCTCTAATCAACAGCTAAGATTAAAAACTTGACTTGATCTGCTTTCTAAAACATTCTAACCCATATTTTGATTAATACCCATTAATATTTTAATTTTCCTAAGTTTAGACTTAGGAACCCCATTAAAAATATTAATTATTTCAATAAAATATAATCCGAGTGGAATTTCACCAAACGTTTTCTGGGTTCTTTAGAACTCATGTGCCTTAGCCTCTCCACCAATTTTCATGCTTAGAGCACATCTGATGCTACCAAAAACTAACACAAATATCATAGAACTTAGGGCTAATTAACACGATGTCCAAACATCTTTTGGACAAACCTTTACTACATACCAATGTTTCACTTATCTCCAACGATCCTACTCGACCTTAGATGACCCTTATTCTATCACTATGTGAGCCCTTATTTTCTACCCATCAACTCGCATTAATGTACATATCCAGAGGTTTAATGTGGCTTGCTTTATGATCACACTAACCTCAGAAACAATGCATGGGTCCTGAGATTATGTGGCCCTTATCAAATAGATATGGTAGATTTATCATCACTTCTCTTAGGGCCTCAACCCCTCCCTTTTATGCATGGATCTTGGGCGTACAAAAAATAGAATTTGTGATAGATCTATCAAGGGCAACATATCATAGAATGAGCCATAAACTAGGGAACAAATTTACACATAAGACGTCCTCAAAAGTTCTGTTGGAACAAACCTTCACAAGGGCTTAAACAACATACATAAACTTGTCCTCACACCTAGGATTACTTGGCCTTTATCCAAGCATAGAATAGAACCTTAAAGCTCCAACTCATCCCTCCTTAAGGCTTGCAATTGTCCCAAGGCACTCACACTTCTCTTGGGCAGCAATATCTTGAGAAAAAATGCTCATATGGGTCTAACCCTCACACCACCGCAACCATTCTTCTTACATTAGCCCTTCCTAGCCCTTGCCACATACCCCAACCACCTCAAACTTCTTGTTAACACTTCTACACCTACAAACAAACATGTGACCAATATCATTAGCCCTGTAACACCTTAGATCTCAGATTTAGAGGCATCTTCTTCACTATGATAGGACCCGAGGAAACTCAACCCTCTAATCTACAATAACATAGGCTTTAAGGCATTATTTTACAACATATCTGGGCCTCGACCCTCTTCCCATAATACTAAAAAACTCAAACCTCTTTCATGCCTTCTTTCCATAGAGAAATTTGGCTACTGAGACAGAACGATTTCCTCCTTAAGGTTGGACAAACTCGGACTTGATTCCTCCTTTGTTGTGGCTCCTTATGGGGAAATGATTCCTCCTTGGCCATATCTATCCTGGAGAATGACTTGCCATCTTGTGTGTATACCTCCTCTTAGGCCTCTCTTATTATACTTATCCTTTTAGGGTTTCATTGGCCAAAACCTTAGGGTTTTAGTCTCTTGACCCAATTAGTTACTTTTGGTCATAAACCCCTTACTTGGGTCCAAAACCCCATTTTGGGTAAATAGCCCAACAAATGACTTATTGATGGGTTTTCCTCTCTTAGAAATACCTTCCAAGCGACCCAAAATCTAACACATGCTCCTCCTATGAGATTGCTACAACCCTTGTCAATTGCAAAGTAGAAGTGGAAGAGAATATCGATGGACTTTATCATTAGTCTACCTAAGACACAAGGAAAATATTGCATCTATGTGATCGTTGACATGTTCATCAAGTTCACACATTTCTTTGTGATCTCAACATATTATAAAGTAACACAAGTAGTGAAATTGTTCTTCAAGGAGGTGTTTAGATTCCATGGGCTACATAAAAATATAGTTATAATGTTCGAGATAGTAGGTTTATCAATGCATTTTGGCAGGAGTTGCTCATATTGGTGGGCATGGAGTTGACCCCTAGTACCATTTATTACCCTCAAATAGATGGCCAGGAAGAGATTGTAAATAATTGGATCGAGGGATATCTCTGTAACTTTGTCAAGGCAACATAAGGCATGGATTAAATGGTTATATCTCAAGGAGTATTGCTACAACACCACTTACCATCTATCCATTGGGATGACCCATTCAAGGCAATGTATGGATATGATGCTCCATCATTTATCGATTTGAAATTTGGGGATAATAAGGATCCAAAAGCCAAAGATTGGGTATAGGAGAGTCAGGACATCCTTAAGGTCCTTAAGGAAAATCTGCAAGCCACCCAAAACCAACAAATAATGTATGTAGAAAAACATAGAGTAAAGTGTAGGTTTGAGGTAGGAGATTTAGTTTTACTAAGATTGTAGCTATATGGACATTCTTCACTTAAGAAAAGTGGTGCAGAGAAGCTAAAACCAAGATTTTATGGACCTTACAAAATAATCAGACAAATTGGTGTAGTAACTTATGAGTTCGAGTTGCTAGAGGGGAGAAAAATCCATAATGTATTCCATGTATCATGCCTCAAAAGTAGGTCAATAATTTACTACTTTAGCTGAGCTACCCCCTAAAAACCATCATGGTTATTTGAGATAGGAGATTGAGGGGTAGGATGACCTCATAGTACCTTATCAAGTGGAAGTATTTGCCTGAGGATAATGCCACATGGGAAGGGGAACAAATCTTACAAAACCCGAATCTGCAATTGCTTGAGGATAAGCAATGTCGGGAAAGGGGGGCTATAATGTTCTCTTCAAATTAATTTCCCAAGGAAGGAGGTAGTCATCTATCTACCTTGTAGGCTATATTCATTTCAAAAGGGAGAATTATTATGTAATGTTACTTAGGTAACATCACATAATAAAAATTAAATTGGGGCAAATGAAGGGAAACTTGCAAGTCACCCAGATTTGAATTTAGGAGGTAAAAGAGCCAAAAAGAAATTATAAAAGGAATGGAAGTGTTTTGGTTGTGACAAACACCCTCCAAAAATTTTCCTAGACTTGAATTTTGGAGCCTACTTATGACCTCATGATTTGTCACCTCAAGTTGTTCATGGTCACTTTGTGATTGGTTAATACTTTTCTTCTGAGAATCTAAGTGTTGAAGTCACTTGCTCACACATGATTAGATTTTGATGCATTCTCTTCCGAAAATCTCAGTGGTTAGTGTTTACCCTTGAAGACAAACATTGTAGAATCCTTGAGAGTAGTGACTGCATAGTCTCTGGAACCAGTGCCTACGTAGTCCATAGGTATAGTAACTATGCAGTTCTTAGTGATGATGACTTGCAACCCTTGTACACAGTCATTGCACAATTCATAAAGACAATGTTTATGTAATTCTTGTTGACAATCAGCACACAATCTTGGTTGACAATGAGCATTTAATATTGTGATTCCGTCATCCTCCCTCTCTTGGTTGCAATTGTATCATCATTCTAGTGAGTTTTCTCAACTGTCACTTTTTCGCACTTTTCCTTTCATAAGTGTCGTTTTGGATTTCACAATTGTAATTTTGGCTTGTTTTAACTTTAACAGGTTTCACTTTTTTTTCTTTGCTTTGTCATGTGTTGCTTCCACTTTCTATAGCTTTTGTAAGTGTCATTTTCACTTTTTCTTACTGTCGCAAGTGTCAATTTTTACTAATTTCACTCTTGCATGTGTCACACTTCAGCGCATCATTAGAGGCAATTCTAGTGCACTCATCTGCATTAGATGATCATATATATCATAAGGATATGTGTTATACACTCTCCCACATCTCAACACACTTTCTAGTTACAATCGACACTCTTGTCATAACTTGTATTCTAAGTGTCGTCAAGTGATGTTTCAATTGTCACACTTGGAAATAAGTGTCGCGTTGTTATTGCTTCAAGGTATGCATGTGGATTTTGAGTTTTGTGGCATGTGTTGATGTTACCTAGGTGTGATATCATCATTTCAGGGCTTGTTTTTTCTCTCCTGTCTCACTAATCCCACACTTAGCCATTTTTGGAGCTTTCACTGTCTTTGCAACTTGCTCAATCTTCGACCAATCTTTATGCCCCTTGGAACTGTGTATTGCGTAGTCTTATCTCATAATGAAGCACCCTTTCCGCCTAGCACTGCACACTGCGTAATCATTGCCTCCAAGGATTGTGCATTGTGCAATCAAAGTGCACAATCTCTGCCTCCTGTCCCTTAAATCTACACAATTCTCTCTCCCAGTGAATCTTTCACTGCACACTGTACAATTTTAGTCAATAGTCAGGCCTCCTTATCTCCATGAGTTGTGCAACTGCACAATCACCTAGCTTAGTGTTCCCTGAACTTCACATTGCGCAATCACGGTGAGAAAGCCTGTCTCATTGCATCACTGTCTCCCTCAACTACACAATTTTGTCTTCCAATCCCTCAGTCACTGTGCACTGCAAAATCACAATGAGCAATCCTTTCTCACTGTCTCACTAAGTTGCTCAACTACACAATACTTTGTCCTAGCTCTCTCCCTACTACGCATTGTGCAGTTTCAGTGGATAGTGAGGCCTTCCCTTAATCCCTATAATGCCCAAATGTGCAATCTTTGACTCTTCCTTCTTGGGCACTCCTAATTGTAGATCATAACTGAAAAATCTCAGTACCTTTCCTCCTAGACCCCCTCATCGCAATAAGACTTGTCATGTCTCTCTTTACTGCACATTGTACAAATCTAGTCAGTAGTGAGGCATCCCCGATTTCCTATAGCCCTCAACTGCACAATTCCCAACCTCTTTCTCTCAAAACCCTTGCATGTTGCCTCATTTGAATCAACATCTTCCCTGAGTAAGAAGAGGACCGAGGTAGAATAGGTGGTTTTTGGATTGATATTGGCTTGTCATGAGTGGTCTCCATCTACAGGTATCATCATTACAGCATGCCAGAGCAATGCTTAGGAGAGGAAATCAAGGATTGGCTACATAAGAACACTTATGAAGAAGAAGCAAAGGAAGAACCATCATTAAGAACACAAAGTGATCTTGGGTCAAGACAAAGATGCCTCCTTAGAAGGTTCCAATACTCATCTATATTCTTTGGAGGATGAAGATGAATAACAAGGAAATATCCATCATGAAGTCAAATTCATAGCAAGAAAGAGAAGAGCTTGGTGTTGCCACATCATCGTGAACTTCCATGTCTTTATTTCCAAGTCATGGTCTATACAAGTGTCAGCTGAATGTCATATGTGCCAATGTGCCTTGCCACGTCATTTATGGAATGTAATTATTGTATCTTTTATAATGAGGAAATGTAAAATGTGTGGAAGACCAAGGGCCCCACATGGAATATGAAGAGTCACCAGAAAGTTCTAAAGTCATGTAGAAGCCTAAATGTCACATAAGAATTTGAAAAGTCATACTAGAAGCTTAAGAGTCACGAGGAAGGTCAAGATTCACATGGGATGTGGAGAGTCACCTCATTAGTTATAAATACACCCTCATAGCTCAAGTAAAAGGGACTTTTGGGTACTTGAACTTTCCACCTTGGCTTCCCTAACTTGGCATAGGAGATAAGTTCTTTCTTTGGAGGAGCAAGTGGTGACTTAATGTTCCACTATTGGGGTTACTGTGGCAACATTGTAATTGTATACCTTGGTACTTTCACTTAATATATGAAGCTCTCAAAGCCGATGCATGTTCATATATATGTCGTGAATGATTGTGACACATATTCTTTCATTGTTTACAGTGTATGTTTATGTTAACACATACAAATGAAAATGAACTATTTCGTTGCATTTAGTATGCATTTTGTTGAATATGAGTTGTTGCTTTTATGATCTTTGTTATCTTGTGAACTACTTTGTAGGTTAACTAACTATTATTTCCATGCTCTTTGGTCTCTTTTTATGATAGTACTATTACTTTTCTTCTAGAGGATCACTCTCTTTTCCCTTCTGTGAAAGCACCTTACACATTGCAATTGTATGCCTCACAATGTCAACTTTCTTGATTCAAAGATTGTTTACAAAATATTTTATGTTGATAATTGTAGCCAAGGAAAATTCCTAAGAATAATGACAACTGACCATAATTCTGGTTGGGGCTCCTACTCCAAATGGTGTGAGGTCTACTTGGGACTTCATACTGGGGAGAGCCCCTTGGTTGACGAATTTCCAACACCGTCAATAGTTGGCACTAGAAGAAGGGTCAAATGACACACTGAGCTCGTTGTGTCCATTTTGAATCTCTTATCTTGAATGACACATTCCCAAATCATACTCCCAGGATGTTTTTCTCATAGATCCAATCTTAAAATTTCAATCCCTGTGGAATTTTTTAACAACTTGTCTCAATTAAATTTTGATGGCGAGGGTGGTGTTGGAAATACTAAGAGGGGGGTGAATCAATATTTTTTTTCAATTGTTATTATTACCAATTTAGATTCTTTACAATTTTAACCAAAGAAATGATTTTATTAAATATAGAAAAAAATATCTAATGAGTTTTGCAAGGCACCAACTTGGACTTTGATGAGGCTCCAACCTCTAGGGCTCCAACCCTATCTTACCAAGGTACCACGTTACCTTGAATTTAGAAGCACAAACTCCAAGAACACCAATCCTTCCAATTTTGAGGCACCAACCCCAAGGGCTTCGACCCTATAGATTTATTCTGTCAAGAAATGTTTGATTGCATTATACTGCTTCCAAGAACTTCTTTACCAAATCCTGTCCTTGTAGTCTTTGCAATAGGTCACTGTCTGCACTATGGCTTCACTTTGAGTTTGAACCTTCCAAGATGAATTAGGTCAAAGATTGTCCTCTTGCTCTGTCTTTTGCTTCCTTCTTTGCTCGACTTTCGGCTTCTACTACACCTTCGTCTTCTACTAGACCTTCGACTTCCTCTGTCTTTTCAAGTTCACGAGTTGTGAACTTTTTAATTCTTCTTTGTGCCCGATGCCCAATCGATGCCTTTAGTGAAACATTTTAACTTGTACTTATACGAGTTTCACCAATGACTTGAGAGACACGTTTATTGGAGGGAGGTCGACTTGTTTATTTACGGAGAGACCAGAGAGGTTATAACCATATTATAATAGAAGTCTAGTGGTCTCCACATGCCACATCACCGCTAATCGTAATCACAACTTTTAGAGGTCTCTTGCTACACAATATATTGGAGAGGCCCTTTTTAATTTTCATCTAAGGCCAACATGGAGATCCCACATCCACATCATCAATCACAATTGCAATCGCAACTTTTGGAGGTCCCGTAATCGTAACCTTTAACGTTATCGATGTAACATAGCCGATACTCATATTGTCGATGAGGCAGATGCGATATAACATTAAACAATTGTCAATAGATCTGTCGGATCCACAACTTCTATCGCAATCGGCGGTTCGGGGGTTTATCGCAATCGACAGTCCAGGGTGACAACCCTTTATGATTTGTGCAACTTCCGATACCCGGATGTGATACTACAGAAAGGTGTATTTTAATGGAGTTGTCGGGTCCACATATTATATCGCAATCAACATTTTAACGTTTCATCCCTTTAATCTCGGTGATATGAAAATTCTGATTCGTGGATGCGATATTACATTAGGGCGTTTTATAATGGAGAAATCGGGTCCACACCTTATATCGCAATCACAGTTTTTATTGTGGCATCCCTTTATGACTTGTGATATGAAAGTTATACAGTGGATGCGATATTGTATTATGGCGTATTGTAGTGGAACCATCGTGTTCGCAGTACATATTGCAATCGGCGGATTTGGGGTGGTGACACATAATAACCCTTATGGTTTGCTATTATGCAACATATGCGATATTCTATTGAGTTGTATTACAATGGTGTAGCAAGTCTGCAATGGTATCACAATCGCAGGTTTTTGGGCGGTGATATTTATGACTTGCGATATGTAACTTTTGATAGTGGTAGACACAATATTATATTAGAGCTTGTTCTATTGGAAAGTCAGGTCCGCAACTCAAAACACAATCAGGGGTTTTGTACGGTGGCATGTAATAGAGCCCACGAATATTATATATGCCAATATGTTAACTCTTCTGGTTTGTTTTATGTGTTGTGAACTTTTTAAGAGGTTTCCACGGTTTATTCCTTCCTCTGATAGATCTTCTTTGTCTTGGCTCGTTGCTCCTATGGTTTCTCCACTCCTATGACTTCTAACACACTGCTCCGATAGCTCTTCTTTGATGGCTTTTGATGAGCTCTTCCTGCTCCCGTTGCTTCATAGATCTTCTCTGCTTGGCTTCACATCATTACTTACTATCCAGAATATTCCCATATTGACATCAATGACAATCTAGATCAACAGGGGGAATATCCATAGCGGAGAATATACCACAGTTTCTTAAGTTTTGTGACTCATGAAATCAATTGTGAAGAAGTTGCTTGTCTACTATTCACCCTCACTCTTGGAAATTGAGTTAAACTATGGTGTCATACCTTACCATTTGCTTCTATCCATTCATTTGAACAACTCTTCAAGGAGCTTCATCAAGCCTTTGATAGGCATAATTACCGAGATGTTTATGAAAAAAATAAACAACTTAGAATGAAGTTTGATGAATTAATAGAGGATTTTTCTAATAGATTTCTTCACCTATGCTATGAGTTTTCTAAAGAAGACGTGGATTGGGATTTCTTGAAGGAAAAGTTTCAGTGCTTGGTTCAAAGTTGCTTGAAGCAATCTAAATTTGAATCCTTGGTTAATAGTGCTCTCCCAACTTTTATTAATCAAGAGACACCTCTAATCTCATAGGAGTTTGCGGGAGGGGGAGAGAAGGGGGGATGGGGGGAGTGAGGGTGCTCCCCTGCAACACTGATACTAATTGCCTCTTTAGAAGGCCAAGTTAAGGATATCAAAGGGGCCACACTCATGGTTTAAAGGGGTGTATTAGGGTCTAAGCAACATGCGAAAGGACTGTAGCAAATCAAAAAACTTGTTTGCCTTCAATTAACCTAAGGTAGAATAATTGGTGTGCCCAACTGTGGAATAACAGTGGGTAGTTTTGGTTTGTAAACTGTTGGGGAACTGTGGATCTTGTGCTGTACAATAAAATTGCTTTGCTGGTCAATTCAGGCCCTATTTACAGTGGATGATTGAGGAATTGATTGTGGCTGGTCAATTCAGCCCTAATTTACAATGGATGCTTAGGAATCGACTGTTGTTTGAGTACTTTATTTACTATTTGTGCATTTAATAAAGATATCGTTGTTTAACATTGTTATAAGATACAATTCTTCCATGTGTTTTTATAAAACCCTAACTTAAAATTGCACCCTAAGGGTAATCTCCCTAAGAGAGATATTACACTAGCGGTCCTGATTTCTAACGACTCGACGAAATCCTTTCTAGCAACTCACTTAATCCTTGACTGCTACTAGTGGAAGCCTCAAATTGGGTCTCTATTGTCACCAATATAGAAACTATCATTTAATAAAGAAAAAAATTCCTTACAGATGTAACTCTCTAAGTCGTCACCTCTTCGAAGACTCTTTTCCTCTTATTAAGATGGCAAGCTGGCAGTTGTAACTCTCTGAGTCGTCACCTCTTCGACGACTCTTTTCCTCTTATTACAGTGGCACACCGACTTCATTCGTATGTTTGTTAGTCTTTGACCACTAATTCTCTGACACACATCTTACACCGCTCTATGTTGATCCTCTTTTCGAACGTGGGCTACTTTTCCTGTGATTCGTCAGATCCCTTGGATGCATGAATGAATGAATGAATGAAGTTTTAACGTCCACGAGACTATATATATTCTATGGGACCATTAGCTTCCCTACTTTATTCCTTTTGCAATTCAATTCTCTTATTATTCAAATTAATGATGAGCTGACCCAACCTTTTAACAGTCCCCTCACTGAAAAGACAACGCCAAGGAACTGATGTTAACATACTGTTGTAATTGCCTCTAATGTCTCTGAAAGCATCACATTCCAAAATGAAATGTTTT
The DNA here is from genome assembly GCA_000404065.3 of Pinus taeda. Taxonomy (NCBI): domain Eukaryota; kingdom Viridiplantae; phylum Streptophyta; class Pinopsida; order Pinales; family Pinaceae; genus Pinus; species Pinus taeda. Next base: position 148,253 of record APFE031707904.1, on the reverse strand, counting down.
TCCGATTCCACTGCCCCAGAAATGCAAAAAGTACACACCCGCTCTTCCCAAGCTTCTTTAGGTCTTTTCCATCGACCTATTTCGCACCGTAATTGATGCGAGTTAGTTCTTAATTGAGAAATAATAATCTTTGCTCTCCATGAAATGCTAGCCCCGGTGTACTCTTTTTGTTGATTACACTTGGGGTTGAATTCTTCAACATAATACTTCTTTCTACCCATCTCTTTTCCCCATATATGCTTACAGAAATTCCCCATAACATAACTCTTTAAATCCTTGCTATTTGTGGGACGTGCATTGAGGTAAATATTCCAATTTTGCATCCATTTGTTGTTTTGTCTCATCCATGATTTTTTTTTTCACTCATTCCTTCATTGAAGATAACTTTAGGCCATCTACCTTCTCCCATTTGCTCAATTCTCTGAAGATACCTTTTGAGTCGCACCATAGCAATTGCTTCGATGGAAGTTGCTCTTGTTTCACTGAGCATTATCTCATAAGAAACCATTTTTTTTTTAAATTTTAAACTTGCTCATGATCAAGCATTTTTGGATTTTCTCAATTTACTTCCATTTTGAGACAGGGATGCTGCTAACCCACAATTCACACCCATATAATATCACTGGACAAAATAGTAGCCCAAAAAGCACTTTAATTGTTTTCCAATTCCTCAACTCTACCTCTCTACATCTGTTTTGAAGAGAATATAATGCTTTCCACCTTCCTAAAATTCTCTTCTTTCTGCAGTGCTCCCAATTAAGCTTCTTGTTGAAGTCCATCCTGAGGTACTTGTATTGATTTACTTCTTCAAGAATGTTGCCTTCAAAGAAGAACGTATGTTGGCTCTACTTCTTTTTATTTGAAAAAATCATTATTTTGGTCTTGCTAATATTGGCTTGCATCCCCACTACTTTACAAAAATGCTCAAGGGCATATAGGTGTATCTATAATCCCTGGGCCGATTTAGCAATCAATAGAAGGTCACTAGCATATAAAAGAAGCTTTATCACAAACTCCCCCAACCAAACACCATCCTCACCTTTCAGATTTAGCCACTCTTCCAATTTATCAATATATAAACCAAAAAGAGTAGGGGATAAAGGGAAACCTTGCTTGACTCCGATGTCACTTCTAAAGCTTTCTGAAATGCCTCCTAAAGTTCTAATTTTGACTTTCACCTCATCATAAAGCCTATGGACAACAACTCCACAATGTAAAGGAATTTCAATTTCTTCCATTCTACTCCACAACTTATCTCTAGGGATTGTGTCAAATGCCTTTTTGAAGTCAACAAAACAACAAAATACTTCTTCTTTTCCTTGCCAAACCTTTTTCAATAATGTGTCTCAACGTGATACCATGATCTACTATAGAATGCTTCGACCTAAAACCTGCTTACCCTTTTGCTCTCTTTTCTTTGACTTCTGCCCACTCATTGATTCTATTTTCCACCACGTTGCTGAAGAGATTTGCAAAAAAAAGATTGATCATAATGGTTTTGCAGTTGGAAGGATTATAAATGTCTCCACTTTTGAAAATGGGTATTGCTAGACTAGTCCAATATCTTGGGAATCCTTGCCGAATGACGTTGAATATTTCCATGATGTGCGGTGCAAGAATGTGCATTCCCCACTTTAGATATTTTGCTTGAAGTTGAACCAAGTCCTTTGCCTTTCCTATTTTCAACTTCTTAAATCCTGTCTCTACTCCCTGTAATGTGAAAAGTTTTGTAGTTGTGTTGTGTTGATCCTGGGAGGAGGCTCCTCCTCTGATTCTTTCTCATAGAGTTGTCTCACATAGTCAAACCATTGATTAGTTGTAATATTATTTTCAATTTGCTTCTTCCTTGGTTGAAGTTCTTGCCAAAAACGCTTTGGGTGAGTCTTGCCTTGATATATTAATTCTTCTCACCTTGTTTTCATGAACTCATCTTTTTTCCTTTTTTTTAGATCTACTTATATAACTTTACATTCATCTTCTCCTCGCATTCCCTTTTCAAGGTTTTCCTTGCCAATTTGCATTCCTCATCAAACCAAGCATTAACAAGAAAACAATTTGATTCATATTTCCTATTTTTTGCTCTTTTGCACTTCTCAAGTGCACTCTGAATTATATTTGTTAACTCATGACCATTGAGGCTTTGGGAACCACTCTTCCCCTTCTGAATTGATCTCTCCAATATTGTTTTGAAGATAGTGTAATTTTCTTGTGTTAGAAGAATTTTTTTATGTTGACGGTAGCTATGCAGCTCAGACAAGCAACTTATTTCTGGCATCGACACCCTTGGCTCGCTCTTCTGTCTCTTCGCTTCAATTGTCTTCTATCTCACTTGTGTGAAAACAATACTTGAAGGCATGCGTGCATGCTTTGATCACAATAGCCCCTCGCTGCTTCATCCATTTTCTCAGTGTCTTCTAATCGTGTCTTTAGTGGCATGTGAGTATTAAACACAAAAATATGGATAGGACAAGAGTACACATCAATGAGGGAGTGGACTGGATTGATACATTATTATGAATAGTATGAGATAATATATTACATAGTATGAATTTCAAACTATGAGGGAGTGAGCAAGAAGTAAGAGAATGAGGAGCACATTACATATAGTATGAATTCCATATTATGAGGGAGTGAGATAGAAGTAGAAGTAAAAGGAGTAAAATGAGTTTATTAGTTATTATTTTTTATTATTATTAACAATAATGCATTTTAACTTATATACAAAATATTTTTTGTCAAAATCTAGTAATATAATTTTTAGTGAGATTGTGATTTTTTTATTGTTTAAAAGACACTTTTGATTACATAAATGGATTCAAAACCCTGAAAAATCTCTAAAGCATTCAACTTTTACAACTTAAACTCGTGATTTTTAAAACTCTATATTGGATTTCGGACAAAATTACTGAAAATAACCATTTCATCTATCAGTTAGACTGTGTGATTGGCAACTACATTAAATTTCTCAAAATTTATTATTCGTTGTATGTTGTGAGACTGAAAATCAAAATACATGAAGTATGTTATAGTAACTCCTAAGGAGTGAGAAGCGAGTTGGAATTTCAAAACAGACCCACTCATCAAATTTGAAAGTTTTCACACCTCTCCATGCCATCTTCACAATTTTAAAGAAAGACCTTGACAATATTGTAAAATTTTAAACAGTATTTGATAGACAAATCACCCCGTAACAACCAATTTGCATATCGAATTCCATCCTTGATGAGAAGTAAAAAAAAATTCATTAACTCCCAAATTATTGACTAAATATTTATTATTTGATGTATGCCCATTATTTCCTAACAGTTGTAAAACCGGTAGATGAATTGGAAGGAGTTGTCTATAACGCGACTTTTTGGAGATTCCGGTGACGGAATCCGGCGGAAGAAATGAGGTTAAATCTTGATTTTTAGCAGTTAAAATGGTTTTTTAACTGCATATTTGGATTCAGCGCCCTGAAAAACCCCTGGGAGCCATTGATTGTGCAAAAACTAGCTATCAAACTTGGGATTCCAATGAATTGCTGCCGGATTTTGACTGGAAAAATCCGCCGGAAAGGCTTTCAAAAAGTCGCGTTATAGACTACTGCGAATTGGAATACATGAATTCTAGATACGTTAAAGTAACTCCCAAATACGTTACTATCGACAACTACATCAATTGCTCCATTCTAGTACATCTTTGTTAGTGAGCAGTTATTATTCATCTTAAATTCTAAATACGACGGTTTTTGCCTCAACAGTTGTGTGAAAGCAGGGAATTGGAAACTATTTTATGTACTAATCTCGGAATTACTCTCTTGATTGCCTCAACAGTTGCAGTTGTGTGAAAGCAGGGAATTGGAAACTATTTTATGTACTAATCTCGGAATTACTCCCTTGATTGCCTCAACAGTTGTGTGAAAGCAGAGAATTGGAAACTTTTAGGTATTAATCTTGGAATTACTCTCTTAAACTCTAGAATAACACTTTCCTTTCCATTCAATTAACATGTCTTAATTCTCAATCATGATATAAGAGTCACATAACTTCTCAATCTTGGGGCATGCACTTTTTTCAAAAATCTGTAATTTCACTAATTTCTTTCTTTGGCAAATTTCGTTGGCAAGATTTCACCTTAGCAGAAGTAACAGATGCATTGAATAATAAAAGCTTTTTGGTCATAATGGATATGCATTATAACTTTAATTATTATTCAACATTCTAGTATCATTATAACATAACATTAACATAATTATATAAATTAAATGGTTGGTAAAGATAAACAACAAAACATTTACATTTACTTGGTGAGACATTTCACATTGTAAAGATTTACAAAAATAAAAAAATAAAAAATAAAATTATAATTTTAATTATTATTATTATTATTAATTGTAAAAGAATTAATATATGGGTTAAACATATACAATTTAAAAAAACCATGTAACGAAATTCTTAAACATAAATATTCACCCCCACTTTACCATAAGTTTTTAACCTATAAATTGACTTCGTTACAATATCATGGGTCAATACCACTTATCAATACTACATATCCAGAAAACCATAACTCATTCCATATGGCATTTTTTAAAAACTAATAATTTAATCAATTTAATTAAAATGGTAGAAAAAACATATATTCACCCCCACTTTACCATGAAGTTAACCTATAAATTGGCTTCGTTACAATATCATGGGTCAATACCACTTATCAAGACTACATATCCAGAAAACCATAACTCATTCCATATGGCATTTTTTTAAAAATAATAATTTAATCAATTTAATTAAAATGGTAGAAAAAACATAACTATTTTTGAGACTACTATTAAAAATATTCTAGAATATTGAATGGAAGTTAAATTCCTACCATCCCCCTAATAATTATATTAAAATTTTAGAAACCCTATTTCAAAATAGACACACCTATCTATGTAATAAAAATATCATATAACCAACTCAAATGGTGAATGAAGCTGAAGGCACAATCTCAAATATGGCAAACTTAAAATTTGCAGAAGGTAACCGACATGGATCTGGAAATTTATTAGAACAGAACATATCTTGAATAATTCAGAATCGATGTTATCAGCATGAAACGAATAGATCATGTATGACCCAATCTATCAATTATGAATTTTCAGAGTTCATAGGACCAGTTTTAATAAATTATTTTGTAAATTGAATAAACCTGTTAGTAATTAAATACAAAATAAAACGCAGGGCATTCTGTTTTAATGGCTACATCAGCCTCAAGAAAGATATCAGTAACTGTTCTCTCTCTTCCCAGATCAGAACTCTACAAATACAATTACTTACATACTGTAGCTTCTATAAGATAAGTCCTCGTTTTCATGTTTTTCCATGTATTGTCACAAATACAATGAGGTATCAAGCAGGAGCAAAGCTCGAATCCCGATATCACAACAATATGGGCACTAAAATCTTCAAGTAGGTTCACTGGAATCTAGTAGAAGCATGAGAAGAGTTTTGCCGGTATAAAAACACATTAGCCATAGAATACCCCATCCCAGTCAACCACATGACTATTTACAAGTCAGTAGAGAATTAATAACATGCAATATAAGCCTTATCTTGTTTATTAATGTACTTCCAGGACTCATTTGTATAAGTTGCATTTCTAAGCAGGTATAGACTTGCTTCAATACTGGCCTGATGTAATAAGATATTGCAGGATCATTCGGGTCAATGGCCGTAACAGCCTCCTGAATCCACAACAATTTCTTTGGCATCTCCTTCCCCAGATTGCAGGCTAATTGATGCATAATAAATAGCAACACACGTTGACTTATAGGAATAGGGTTGCTTGCAAAAATCTTTAGGGGATCCACCTGATGTGAAAAAATCATAGGGATACATTGTCATCAGATTGCAATGCCACAAAATAAATGAATTACTATGTAGGCTGTAGCTATTAATTTGTCTGTATGCATATATATGTACCTCCATCAGTATGCATGATACAAAGAAAGAAAAAGAAGAAAAAGGAATTATTGGCAATAAGTATGTGAAAAATCCCATTCTACTAATCGATGCAATGAGTATGGTTGGAACAATTGGCTTTTGCTTTCAACACGTACATGAACATTTAAACCAGCGAGTTAAATAAGTGCACTCTTATAGAAGAAAGAATTTGTAATCTAAAAGTTTTCATAGATTTTTCTCATTGATGCCATACAAACCACTGCCAAGTTTGTTAAAGCAGCAATTGATAGCACTTCACCATGTAAGATGATCTTCAAATATATCATGCACGTATGTGTGTACACCTGCTCTTCTGTCACTTCTTTCAATCCCCAATAATCACCATTTCCTTTTTATGACGTGATCAAGCATTTGATGACTTATTGTAGAAATCATATTTGGAAAGTTTGCTATATGAATTCTCCCTCTCAAGGATATCTAAACCCTGCTTCAAGTGTAATTTGTAATTCCAATTTTTGCTGAAAATCATAATACAATGTAAAAATACAACCATAAATTTTTCGAGGTAATATTGAATATCATTAATCAATCCCATTAAAGTAGTAAGGGCATGTCAATGGCGTTGGTTCACTGGTGCAGTCAACAACGTGTTAAGCAGCTCAACAAGGTTACATGCCCATGGTGGTCTGCCCCATTCATATGGCATGTGCTTAACAAGGACAAGGCAGGGTGGGAGTGTCCACTGATTTGGCAGAATAAATACCCTTTACACCAGGAACCTAAGCTAAAGGAAGTCTGCTATATGCAAAGCAGCCTCTTGGGCTATGCATCTTGAATTATTTCCAAAGAGATGTGACAAGGGCATCAGGTAAAGCAGAGGGCATGATGCTATATGCATAATGGCTATCTCTAGCGATAAAAGTTGCTTCTGCAACATCATCTTCATGAATTCTAACTTCTCTCAAGTCCACCCTGGAAAATACTTTTGCTCACTTCAGATAGAGTCAACTTCAAAACATCAACAAAAAGGAGAGCTTGGTCATCTTTGGCAAGCACAATAGTTCATTGTAATATTTCTAATTGGAAAATAACAGTGAATATAGAGCTATGAACTAGGAACAACAAGCAAAATATAAAATCAAGCACCCAAATTAGAACAGTAAATATGAGCAGAATATATAAGCCATTTTATTAATATGGGGAAATCTGAGTATAATATGAGAGAACAATGGACCTTGGGCTTGCCAAGCAAGCTATGCAAACCCTGGGTGAAATTTCTCTGACCCAACTGCTGAAATGGCTCCAAACACACAACCCATAAAATCTCCTACCAACTGCCAAATGGAATTGGACGTTCTGCTCAAAATAATGCCCGGAATGCTCTGAAATTGTAGCCGTGAGCTCCTCTCTTCAAACCCGAAATACCCAGCAAAAGTTTGGCCTATCTCCAAGCCAAAATGGAATCCACAAAGTGGTGCAATTTCTCCAGCAAACTAGCAATTCGCCCTGCTTTGAGAATGAGGATTTCAGGCCTGAATATTGCCCAAAAAATTCTATAAAATTAGTCCCAGACTCCCCTCAATAAACCCACAAAAACCCAAAAAAGAGTTGCGCTGAATCCACCGACCGCTGGTGACCCCCAACAAGTGCAAATTGCCCAATTTGGCCAGAAAACGTTCCACAGTATTGATACTCCTGAATTAAGCCCAAATCCACCACTAGAAATCTATCGCAACTTTGGCTAAATTCTCTCGAGGAATACCTCCAATCTTCGGCCCTTATCTCTCCTCAACATCTATTCCTCCACCCCTTGCGCAAGCCTGCTTGGAGACCCTTGTGCACTTCCAAAAATGTAGAATTTCAGCCCCAAGAATTCTCTCAAACTCAACCCTGCTAATCACCACCAAATCTCTGGCTAAATTAGGGGAAAACCCCTGCAAATCCTCCGATTTTCTCCTCCATAACTGATCGTCCCACAAACAATTCGAACCACTTGTGCACCCTAGAAGAAACACGTACCAGCTAAAATAACCTGCAAATACACCCAATGGAAACTCTGAATTGAGCTCCCCAAATTGCCTCTCTAGGAAGACACTCGAAGTTCTCTTAAATGAGGGTGGAATTACCGCTTGAAAATTCCTTGCACTGAACAGCACGGTAGTCTTGGCTAAGCAGCTCAAGAGAGCTAATGTTAAATTTTCAAATGATCAAAGATACCAAATGGTGGCCTCCAAGCTCTATTTAGAATTTTTAACCCTCTCTCCCTTGGTGGTCCCCATCTTCCACTAAGTCACCCCCTTCCTTTCTCTCTCTCTTCTCACTAGTGCGAATTGCCACTTGTGTCAAATTTTATCTCCTTGTGGTCCCCACTCTCCATTAGAGTTGTAATTTTCCCTTTTATTCCTAAGCCCTAATGTCAGAAATTTCTCCCCTTCTCCAAAATTGTCGCTAATGTGGAAAATCAAAATTGGGGATATTACAATCGTCCCCACCAAATATTGCTTGTCCTTAAGAAATGCTTGAACAAACACCCTCTCGATCAGCGGACCCAAAAAGTTACTGCAAACAATACCAGGGTCCCAAATGTGCCATTGAGTAATCTCTGATCTTTACACTGTCCTGCCATGTGGAAATCCCTTGATACTAGGATCCCAAGCTACCTTGATCAGCATGAAGCATATCACTGTTCGACTTGACACATGCACTAGACACCCTCTGCTTACTGCCACTAAGTAGAGCCTCATGATAGTGTAGGACTCTGTCCAACTCCCCATGGCGCTGCCTTACCAAGTAGTCCGCCTCATACAGTCCAAGAGTAAACTCGTAAGGATAACAACCCAATCCATGTGAGGATGAAGTCTCTCCCACATGAGCTTCACTTGATATCCTCCTGTTGACCAACCTGCCATGTTGATGAAGGTCCCCATGCCATCAACGAGTCACTAAAGCCCAATGGAAGATCTGAATGATCTTCCCCTATAGTAGCCAACTCATTGAGCTATCAAGTACTGTGATGCCTAGGTCCTATGCTAGTCTGAGAAGGGTGCCACCATGTTGTCGTTGCGCCACTCTGATTCTAACAAGTTGTCCATCGGGCACACAATGTATCCTCCTCCCCTAAAACCTAGTGGAAAAATATCGATGAAGGTCAAGCTCATGTTTCCCAGGTATCTATATGATGTCAATATCTACCCTTCTATTGCTAATCCCAAACCTGAACTACAACTAGAAAAACTTGCCTCGCCATACAATGGAGGCCTCAACGATCCTCCATGTGTCAACCCCAAATTGAGCCAGATCACCCTATGCTCGGGTCCCGATCCCCACAAAATGGAGTGCCTTGTTAGCCAATGGAATCCCTGGATCCCATAACCAGATCTGTTGCGGCATAGTCCTGATGACTATTGAAATCCCCCTGCCCCACATCTCTGCTCCCTGAATGCAATCAATATATAGGCTCCACTCAACATGAATCAATCTAGGGCATGAAAAACTGCCCTGCGCCTGCCATACCACATTGTGGGATATGCTATCTTGTCTCCTGAAAGTGCACCCTGATACTGCCTGGAGACTAAACATCCAACCATAAGAAAGGTCAACCACCTGTTGTATATGCTCCTGTGACACCTCAGAGTGCCTCACCCAAAATGTGTCATGCATCCCCTTAAGTGTGAATTCAAGAGCGAAACATACGCTACCTCCACAACAATCCACGCACTCTCCAAACCTGTACCTATCAGCTCGTGCCCTGACCCAATGCCACTACTGAGAAGTCTCTTCCGTACTGCATTGAGTCCCATCCAAATATCTCAGGTGATTTCCCTGCACCTTGCTGCTTGTGCCTAGAGTGTCAAAGGGCAACAACGGAATCATTTGTCCCTATAGGCGATGTAGAAGAGGCACAAGCGTGTGAGTCCCTATAGATACCCTCAAATGTCAGTCATCTACATCCCCATTGATCTTGGGTGAACTACACCCAAAGGTATGCCTGGCGTCCCTGTCCCTAAGTCGCCTTTGAGGCAACACTCCAAGACCCCACTGTGCAGCACCATATGACCTTGCATACCACCAAGTATCCCTATACACCACTGGAAACCCCCTGCTACTGCTATACCATCCTGTACCGTCTCATACCCTGCCTGTGTCACTATATCAGGCACTCCCCGCATGTACTCAATTTGAAGCGAGTTGCTCCTCCTACTCCATAGCGCAAACCACCACACTACGACACACCACCATGCATCTCCATGCCCACCTGCAAACCACTACTCGACATTGTACACTCCTACGCTCCTAGAGGCAAAGGCAGAGGAAGAGGTCATGGTAGAGAGGACGAGCCTGAGAATTTTTCTGATAGAGTTTGAGAGAGCCAGGGACTACATGGGGAGCAATGGTAAAGAATAGCCCTATGTCACAAGGTTCGTCGAACTTTAACCTTGAGGTTCAAATTTTGGCGAACCTTAAAAAAAAATTGAGGTTAGGCGAACCTCATAGCCATTGACCAAGTACATAGATCAAAACTCATAACTTCCTATCGCAACTCAAGCTTGTAATTTATCCTTGTAGTTTCCATGTCTATGATAGAATTTTTGATGTTTACTAATGTTGATTTCTTACTATTTTATTGTATAATTCATTTTAAATTAATATATATATAGACGAACCTAATGACGAACCTCATCAAAACATTGGAACTCAAACTGAACCTAATCATTGTCGAACACGAACTCGAACCCGAACCATGTGACATTGGAATAGCCTAGGCAGGGTGGGCGTGACCCAATACTGAAGGAGTTGGCAAGATTGAACCAACAATTGTTGGAGATGATGAGGCAAATAATGGCTCTGCAATCATAGAATATGCTGGGAGGACCTCAAGGTGGTGGAGGAGGAAACAATGAAGGAGAAGGAAGTTCTGGGATAGGAGAAAGAAGCCATATAGATCCACGCACAAATGACGCATGTGGTCAAACTCCTAGGCCTACTATGCCTCGCTTAACAAAGGAACCAGAGCGAGATAGAGGGGTTGATGCATTCACTGAGTTGATAAGATCATTTATAGACAACATTGATGGGTATGAAGTGTTGGATCCTAGATTCATAAGGATACTTACTTTTGCAAACTATTTCCATCTAAAGGAGAAGTATCGGCCCAGAGTAGGGAGTTCTACTAGAGGATGACAGTAGAATCAGAAGCTGGCAGGGAAGGTGACATTGCTTGGTTTTGATGGGTTAGCCAGGAGTTCTGCGAGGTCATGGGTTTAGAAACTAGACACTTACCTTAATTTGAATCCCATGCTAGAGGCATATGCCATCTGATTTGGTACATTGCATTTGGAGGGTGATGCACAAGAGCGGTGGTATCACGAATTAGTTACACTTGGGCATGCGTCCATCACATCCTATAGTGAGTTCACTTGTAGGCTGGTGGAGAGATTTAATGGGAAGGATCTAGAGTTGCACTTTAGGGAGCTGGCTAACCTGAAGCGCAAAGGCTTATAGACTAGAGTTTCAGAGACTAGCAGTGATGGTCTCATATATTTCCGAAGCGAGATTGATCATGTTGTTTATTGAGGGTTTGGCTGAGTTGTTGTGAGGTAGGGTGTGAGCTTATAGGTCAGTATAATTGCAGGATGTCATTAGCCGAGTGCGGGACATCTTGACATTGTTCCAAAGACAACGACTCCAACACCTACTAGACCTTCTTTCCCTTAGATGGGAAAAGACACCAGACCTCCTCAGAAGGAGTAGATAGGGAAATGATAGTTGGATGATGAGACCAAGAGGGACCTCTAGAGGAGGAAATTATGCTTCACTTGTTAGGAGACATGAGCACTAGGGCATCGGTGTACCAAGGGCAAGGCCCACTACATATAGGTATTTTCAGAAAATGAGCCAGAGGAGGAGAATGCAGGTGAGGGTGGACCTCAGAGCTTGGGAGGAGGTGGCCCATCGCATCCACCTAGTGGAGAAGTTTTCTTGCCTACTGGGGGAGTTATTACTTCACGTTGGGGAGTTCCAAAGTATTTGACACTACAGATTCGGGGCACCGTACAGGGACAACAAGTATCAGTATTGGTGGACAGTGGGGCAACCCACTATTTTATTGATGCACAACTGGTAGAGAGGAGAGGCATACAGATAGAGACCTTTGAGGGATTTTCAGTTTCGGTGCCCAGTGATAGGACTATGCAGTGTTGAAGATATTTTTCTAGCATGACGGTGACCATGGGAAACTACTCAATGACATATCACTTCTTCGTGGTGGATGTTTCAGACACCAATGTAGGGTTGGGAGTATAGTGGATGCATTTTTTGGGACGTGTCACTACAGATTGTAAGAAGTTGGAGATGGAGCTCATTGGCCCAGACAAGAAGTTGGTGATGTTGAGAGGCATGCATTCACACCCACCTCAAATAGTATTAGTACATAGGATGGAGGCTGACTTGAGGCATGGTGACAAATCTTGGGCTGTAGAGTTGAGGATTTTAGAGACAGGGGGACAAAAGTAGCAAACACATCTAGACATATTGGCTCTCTTGGAGAAGCATCAGGCGATATTTGGAGAGATTCCACTAGGCAAGCTACTAGAAAGAGGGTTCGAGCATTCCCTTGAGCTAGAGGAGGGGGTACAAGCAGTCACCACCACTCCCTACAGACATCCAAAGGCATATCGGGATGAGGTTGATAGAGCTATACAGGGGTTGTTGAGGTTGGGGCAAATTAGGCCTAGCTCGAGTACTTTTGCTTCTTCTGTAGTGTTGGTGAAGAAGAAGGATGGGACCCTTTGTTGGTTTATGGTAGCATCGGATGTGCTCTAAGCCTCAAAATTTGCAGGGAGGCTTGGACACATGTATTCTAGAATACTCAGAAATCGTTTTGGGAAATTCCACCCGGAAAGAGTTTTAGTAAAATAATTAATTATTTTTAATGGAGGCCTAAGTCGAAACAAGGAATTAAAATAATTAAAGGGTATTAATCAAACTGGGGGTGAAACTTCTAGAAGAAGACAAGGATCAAGCGAAAATGATTTAAGCCATTGATTAGAATCTAATCTGAGCCGTTCGTTCTCAACGAGAAGATTATAAGATGAGGCTTGATGGGCATTTGGAAAACATATCAGAGAGAGATCAAGAAATCGAATTTCTCAGAGAGGGAAACACAACAGTTGTTAGAGAGAAGATTGAAGTGATTTCTTGCAATGAGGGGCAGGGATAGTTTCGGTTGGAGAGTTACCTAATTCGGGAATACATCGCAGAGGAGGCAGAGAGAGATCCAGAAGAGGCAACAAAGAGGCCACGCTGGGCAGCGTAGGGCCAGGTAGAGGTAACGCAAAGCTTTAGAGGGAGTCTGAAATTCAGTTACGAAGTTGAGTTAAAGAGCCAGAAGCCAGTGTGTGAGACCGAAGAGCTAGAGGAATGAAGCTCTAGGTAGGAGGAGATCTGGGAAGAGGTGACGCAGATCCCCAAAGAGGTTGATGCAGCACTACGTAGGCTGATGCAATAGTTGCACAGAGCTAGCGTGGGGCCAACCATTTAGGGCTTGGATCAGTGTCGAATTGTCAATGATAGTGAGGTATTTCTCACTAATCTTCTGCCAGTTAGATCATCTGTATTGGATAGCCAGCAAGGCACCCAAAGATTGTATTCAGAAAGACACTGCTTGATAATACAAACCCTCAGCTGTTGTATCAATTTTCCCACATTGGGTTTTTCCGAGGACATTTGTCCAAAAATTATGGTGTCATGAGTTGTGTTTTTCTTTCTTGCTCAGTTCCTTGTTTCCGCATTTAATTTAATTGGTGAAGGCTGTAGTGTATTAGTTTCGGTATTTGTTGTAGGATGTAGTAAATAATTTGTTCAGTAATTTAACAAATAGAAGAAACTTAATCAATTGCTGTAGTAGAAATTTGGGCCTTCCAAATTTTCACCTGGTATCAGAGCTGCAGGTGAAGTAAGAGAGCAGAGCCGAAAGAGCCCAATGCTGAAGAGGAGGGAACTCGAAGTGTTTTGTAGGCAACAAATCGAATCCCTAGAGGGATTGTGCAGTCCAGGCCAGGAGGGAAATTTTTTCATGGGAAAACCTCTCTATGAGTGAGTCGACAGAGAGAAAGAAGTCCACATCGAAGTTTGCCAATGGTAGGAGCAGTGAAAAGTTTCAGCACAGAGCAATATTTAGGTGAGACACAATTTTTCTGCAGCAGTTGTTGTGGCAGAAAAACGTTAAAAGAAGGAAGGAGACACTTGAGGGAATTTCTTCCTCAGAGAATTCCTAGCCAAGGAATTTGATTTCTCAAGTGCTGAGCATAAGCAGAGAGGAGCTGATCTACTAACTCCAATAGGGAGTGCATAGGCTGGCCTGGTGTTTCGTAGAGGAGAGGGGAGGCAGTTTGACTTTTTCATTGGTAGAGATGGCAGCTACTGGGTTTCGAGATCAGGATTGGTTGGATGGTGCATCCAACTATGTGATTTGGAAGGCAAGGATGCCATGCCTTCTAGATGAACACTTTCTTGAAACCTATGTCAACAGTGTGGAGCTGTACTCGCGGATCCAAATCCACTCAAGAAGTACAAGGGTGAGATGGTGTGAAATTTCCATAAACCCGAATACCTACTACAACAACTGATTAAACTTCTCCTATTTGTTAATTATTGAAACAAATTATTTACTACTTCCTATATCAAATATCAAAGCTAACACACTGCAGAATACACCAATTAAATAATATGCCCAAAACAAGAACAAAACAATAGAGAAAGATACAACACAAGTGACACAGTTATGTTTGGACAAATGTCCCCAGAAAAACCCAATGCAAGAAAACCGGTGCAGCAGATCTGAGGGTTTTATTATTATGCAGTAGTAAAATCTAAATACATCTCTAGAATCCTTCTTGACAATCCAGTTACAAAGATTAATCCTAACAGAGAGATTTGTGAGATTACCTCACACTAGCACTGGGAGTCTTGGCTGATCCAACCCCAGAAAGATTGCCCCCGGCTCTTTTGGCTGCCTTTGCGTCAGCCCAACGTCAAGCTTAGTGGGACAACGCCAACCTCTAGTTGGTCGATTTTTTGCCCAAGTGATTTGATTTCTCCCTCCTGGTCTCACATCCCAGCTCTTGGCTTCTGAAACTCGAATTCCCTCTGTAAATTTCGGACACCCTCTTGGCTTCTACGCCACCTCTACGTGGCTCTGCACCAGCCCCTCTGGCACAACTCTACCACTGCTGGATCTCCCTCTGCCTTCTTTGCTAAGTATTCTCCGACCGGGAAAGATTTCCCTTTGGATACTATCCCTGCTACTCACTTCAAAAGATCACTTTTAATTTCTCTTCCGACATTTTCTCTACTTCAGAAATTCGATCTTCTAAACTCTCCGAGTGTCATTCCAAGTGACCCTCAAGCCTCCTTTAATAATCTCCTCGTTGACATTCAATGACCTAGATTAGAAGCTAATCAATGGCTAAGATAATTTCTGCTTGATCCTCGTCTTCTTCTAGAAGTTACACCCACAGTTTATATTAATACCCTTTAATTATTTTATTTTCCTAAGTTTAGACTTAGGGTCCCATTAAAAATAATTAATTCTTTTAATAAAACTGTCTTTAGGTGGAATTTCCAAAAACGCTTTCTAGGTTCTTTGGAATACATGTGCCTAAGCCTCCCTACAAAATTTGAGACTTACAACACATTCGATGCTACCAGAAATCAACACTCCCTCTTAGCGAGGAATGTGCTCTAGCAATGCAACCTGCTGAAGCATCACTCTATTCTATAACATCTCCCTCTTTGTGTTGATGTATGACATGTTGTCCACCAACCACTGCGCAAATGTTGCATATGTACTGATGCTGACCCTGCCACTGTCAACACCGCATCCATACTACAACTACCTCTGAATTTTTGCATTTGTGCTGCTGCTGGCACTACCACTGTCAACTGCCTCTGCACTACAAACTGCTGCTGCTACTACATCAACAACGGAAAAACATCCCAAATTATTGAACTAACTGTGTTCAGTATGATACCATGTGAATGCTGAAACTTGACTGTTACTCGTCTTTGCACTGACCCTCTGAACCTTCTGCGTTGTTGCTGACCTCTGCTCTATGCCATCTGCATCGCTGCCAACTCAGCTCTACACTACTTAATCTCTGGCGCTCCTAGCCACTGCAACTGTCTCTCTGACACTCCTCGACACCATCCGATACTAGCCCATCCTACTACCAAGAGGTGGGCTCCTCAAGGATCCTACTCATTTGTAGCTCCTTCGAATTACAACTCCAAATCAGCCCACCTCCCTCTTGGAGGTATCTCGACTGTCATGGTGAACTCGTCCTCCTCGATCTTCGCAGGTGCAGCCTTCGGATCGTGCTTCTCATCTTTGTCCTTCTTCCTGAGGACATTGTGTTGCGTAGCGACCCATTTCACCACATCTGAAGCACTTTATCTTCAAGACGTCCTTCTTACGTCTTCACTACTCCTGCTGCCCCTTCGATGCAAGGGTTGCATTCTCCTCCTCCTCCTTGGACTTCTACCCACCGCTGCTGCTTCTGTCAAGCTTACACTTGACTAGATCTCTCCTCAGCTCCTCTTGCTTGAGAGCTGCCCACATCTCATCCCAATTCGGCAAAGTCGCCCTGCCTAGGATACTTAGGACAAAGACTTGCCACTCATCTGAGACAAAAATGAGGGCCAGTCTAACCAACTCTGAACCTTGAGGTGTAGACCCCACAACTGATAACTCATCTCGGGTCTCTTGAAGCTTCATGAGGAATGGATCCACACGCCCCCCCTTTTGCATCTGAGAAGATCTCAATTTCTGCTCAAAGGTACATCTTTCGCTGCTCAGAAGATCCCTGATACAGTGTAGACAACGCATCCCACATCTCCTTAGCAGTCCCTCTGCTAGCGATGTGACAGACAACATGATCCTTCACTCCATCAAGGATCATTCTCTTTTCCTTTGCCATTTCTACCTTGTATATCTTCAACAGATCTGCATCTGCATGTACAACCAGATGACATAGTTGGATGCTCTGTCCAATCTATCTTGATCCCTCAAGCCACTGGTTGCCATCTCTTCCACGAACACTGCCTCTCTACTCCTCTCTGCTCTTACTGCTGCTGCTCAGCCAATAAGAGAACGAACTTCTCAGCGGGAAGTCTATTAAGGAAAAGTTCCCTCCCAGTGTTTCTCTTCTCTTCTAACGTCTTTCTACCCAACAAAATGACCTGCAGAAAACCGTGTCCCACTAGCTCTACCTCACGCTGAGGCTTCAACGTTGCTCCCTCTGCCATGACAAGAATTCGATTTGGAAGCCCTTCTCTCTATCGACTCACTCAGAGAGAGACTGCCTTGAAATTCTGCCCTCCCGGCGTGGACTGCGCAAACTCTCAGGGGTTTCAAAATGCTGCCTCCTGCAGTTTTTTTGACCTCCTTTCCTGCTCATCACTAGGTTCTCTAGCACTGCTCTTCTTGCTTCACTTGTACTCGTTCTTATACCATGTGAAAATTCCGTAAACTAGAATCCATACTGCAACAACTGATTAAACTTCTCCTATTTGTTAATTACTGAAACAAATCATTTAATGCTTCCTACAACAAATATCGAAGCTAACACACTGCAACCTACACCAATTAAATAATATTCCCAAAACAAGAACAAAACAATAGAGAAAGATACAACACAAGTGACAGTTATTTTTGGACAAATGTCCCCGAAGAAACCCAATGCGGGAAAATCGGTGTAGCAGATCTGAGGGTTTTATTATTATGCAGTATTAAAATCTGAATACATCTCTAGAAGCTTTCTCGACAATCCAATTAGAGAGAATAATCCTGACAAAGAGATTTGTGAGATTACCTCACACTGTCACTGGGAATCCTGGCTAATCCAGCCCCAGAAAGATTGCCCCCAGCTCTTTTGGCTGCCTTTGCGTCAGCCCAATGTCAATCTCACTGGGGACAACATCAATCCTCTGGCTGGTTGATTTGCTCCCCAAGTGATTTGATTTCTGCCTCCCGATCTCACAACCCGGCTCCCGGCTTCTGAAACTCGAATTTCCTCTACAAATTTCAGACTACCTCTTGGCTTTTGCGTTGCCTCTGCATGGCTTTGCGTCAGCCCCTTTGGCACAGTGCTGTCACTGTTGGATCTCCCTTTGCTTTCTCTATTGAGTATTCTCCGGCCGGGAAAGATTTCCCTTCAGATACTATCCCTGTCCCTCACTGCAAAAGCTCACTTCGAATTTCTCTTCAGATAGCTGCTCTGCTTCAAAAATTCGATCTTTTGAACTCTCTATGTGTCTTTCCAATTGATCCTCAAGCCTCCTTAAATAATCTTCTCGTTGACATTCAACGACCCAGATTAGAAGCTAATCAATGGCTAAGATCATTTCTGCTTGATCCTTGTCTTCTCCTAGAAGTTACACCCACAGTTTAGATTAATACCCTTTAATTATTTTATTTTCGTAAGTTTAAACTTAGGGTCCCATTAAAAATAATTAATTATTTTAATAAAACTAACTCTGGGTGGAATTTTCCAAAACACTTTTTGGGTTCTTTGGAATACATGTGCCTAAGCTTCCCTGCAAAATTTGAGACTTAGAGCACATCCGATGCTACCATAAATCAACATATGGAAAAAACCAAACGATTGATCCTCGACAGAGTGAGAGATCATGTAGTGTGTCACATTGCCGACAAGGATACAGCCCGACAAATGTGGGAAGCATTGGCCACGCTATACGAAGGATCTTCCGAGCAGTGGAAGATGTACTTGGAGCAGAAGATGAGATCCACACAGATGTAGAAGGGGGAATGCATTGATTCGTTCTTGTCAAAGCTTCAGGAAGTCCGAGATTAGTTGGCAGCTGTAGGATCTACACCTCAACCTACAAAGAGGTTGGCCCTGAATTCAGTTTCAGAAGAATGGCCAATGTTTGTCTAGAGTATCTTGGGCAGAGAGAGATTGCCAGATTGGGAAGAGATGTGGGCCACTCTTCAGCAAGAAGAGATGAGAAGAGACTTAGTCAAGCGCAAACTTGATAGCAGCAACAGCAGTCGGACGAAGCTCGAGGAGTAAGAGAATGCATCCCTTGCATCAAAGGGGTAGCAGTAGCAGCGGAGAAAGAAGAAGGATGTCTCTAAGATCAAATGTTTCCGGTGTGGTGAACTCGGTCACGATGCTACGAAGTGTCCTCTCAAGAAGAAGGACAAGGATGCGAAACATGATACGTAGGCTGCAACCTCAAAGATAGAGGAAGAGAAGTTTGCCATGATTGCCCAGAGACCTCCAGGGGGGAGATGGGGGGTGATCTAGTATTTTAGTTTGAAAGAACTGCAAATGGGCAGGATCCTTGACGACTCCACCTCTTGGATCAATACCTTGCTATGAGAGTCCATATAAGAAGTAGCACAGTGGACCGAGTCAATTGATACAGAGTGTCAGAGTGACAGTTGTAGTGGCTAGGAGCACCAGAGATTGAGCAACGCCGAGCTAGAGTTGGCACAGAGCAGAGCCAGTGGTAATGCAGAGACTAACGACACTTAGAACTCCAACAACAGATGCATCATATTGAACCCTTGTTCAGTAAATTTGGATGCTTTTCCGTTGATGATGCAGTAGCAACCACATTTGGAGAAGGTTGTAGTGCAGATGCAGCGTTGGCAGTGGCAGGGACAACAGTAGTATAGATGCAACGTTTGTGCAGTAGTTGGTGGGCAGTGATGTTAGACATCAGTAGCGTAGAGGAAAATGTTACAGAGAAGGGTGATGCTTCAGCTGGTTGCATTGCTAGAGCACATTCCTCGCTAAGAGGGAGTGTTGAATTCTGGTAGCATCGGATGTGCTCTAAGCCTCAAAATTTGCAAGGAGGCCTAGACACATGTATTCCAAAATACCCAAAAATCGTTTTGGGAAATTCCACTCGGAGACGGTTTTATTAAAATAATTAATTATTTTTAATGGAGGCCTAAGTCTAAACTTAGGGAATTAAAATAATTAAAGGGTATTAATCAAATTGGGGGTGAAACTTCTAGAAGAAGACGAGGATCAAGTCAAAATGATCTAAGCCATTGAATAGAATCTAATCTGGGTCGTTGGTTCTCAACGAGAAGATTATAAGAGGAGGCTTGATGGGCATTTGGAAAACATATCGGAGAGAGATAAAGAGATCGAATTTCTCAGAGAGGGCAGCGCAACAGTTGCTAGAGAGAAGATCAAAGTGATTTCTTGCAGTGAGGGGTAGGGATAGTTCTGGTTGGAGAGTTTCCTGATCCGGGAATACATCGTAGAGGAGGCAGAGAGAGATATAGAAGAGGTAGCACAGAGGCCACATTGGGTAGCGTAGGGCCACGGAGAGGCAACGCAGAGCTTCAAAGGTAGTCTGAAATTCAGCTGGGAAGTCGAGTTTCAGAGACAGAAGCCTGGGTGTGAGGCTGGAGAGTCGGAGGAACGAAGCTCTGGATAAGAGGAGATTCAAGAAGAGGTGACGCAAATCCCCAGAGAGGTTGACGCAGAACTGTGTAGGCTGACGTAGTAGCTGCGCAGAGCCAATGTGGGGCCAACCATCCAGGGCCTAGATCAATGTCTGATCGCCAGTGATAGTGTGAGGTATTTCTCACTAATCTTCTACCAATCAGATTCTCTGTATTGGATAACTAGCAAGGCATCCAAAGATTGTATTCAGAAAACCACTACTTAATAATACAAACCCTTAGTTGTTGCACCGGTTTTCCCACCTTGGATTTTTCCGAAAACATTTCTCCAAAAATAACGATGTCATGTGTTGTGTATTTCTTTCTTGCTCATTTCTTGTTTTTGCATTTAATTTAATTGGTGAAGGTTGTAGCGTATTAGTTTCGATATTTGCTGTAGGATGCAATAAATAATTTATTCAATAATTTAACAAATAGAAGAAACTTAATCAGTGGCTGCAAAATTTGGGCCTTCCAAATTTTCACACCCTTCACATGTGCATAGACTATAGGGCCCTCAACAAGAAGATGCTGAAGAACAGGTATCCCATTCTGCACATTGATGAGCTAATTGACAAGCTCAGAGGAGCCAAGTACTTCTCTAAGATAGACTTGCACTCGAGGTACCACCAGATCAGGTTGAGGGAGCAGGACATTCCCAAGAGTGCTTTCTGTTGCCCCTGTGGACACTTTGAGTTCTTGGTGATGCCCTTTGGGCTAACCAACACACCAGCCACGTTTCACTCTCGCATGAACCATGTGGTTCACAAGTAGTTGTGACAATGTGCCTTGGTATTCTTTGATGACATCTTGATATGTAGTTGGACTTGGGAGGACCACCTCCAACACTTGGAGCAGGTACTGCGCATTCTAGAGGAGTAATAGTTGTATGCTAAGATGTCCAAGTGTGAGTTTCGACTTACAAAGATGTTTTACCTTGGGCATGTAATTGGGGAGGATGGTGTGCAAGTACATTAGTAGAAGAATAGAGCCATTCTAGATTGGCCTACACGGAGGAATGCAACAAGGTTGTGTGGATTCCTGGGAATATGCACATACTACAAGAGGTTTGTGAGGGGATTCTCTTAGTTAGCAGCACTCCTCACAGATTTGACGAGGAAAGGGGCATTCGAGTGGACCAACATGGCACAGGAGGCTCCTGAGCGCCTACAAAGGGTGATGAGTAGTTGTCCTGTTTTGTGTGAAAATTCCTAAACCCGGAATCCCTACTGCAACAAACTGATGTTACTTCTCCTACTTGTTAATCCATACAAGTTATTTACTTTGTTCTACAGTAAATATCGAAGTAAATACAACTTCATCATTCACTATTTAAAGTTATGTACCGAAACAAGAAACTAAACAAGAAAAAGATACAACATAATGACAGTTATTTTTGGACAAATGTCCCTGGAAAAACCCAATGCGGGAAAACTGGTGCAGCAACTCTGAGGGTTTTATTATTATGCAGTAGTAAATCTAAGTACAATTCGTTGGAAGCCTAACTGGCTATCCGATACAGAGAGAAACTGGACAAAACAAATAGTGAGATGATCTCACCTTGTCATTGGAAGAATCTGACCCTGATCTTGCTGGAAGGAGGCTCTGCGTCCCTTCTATGTTAGCCTCTGGACAGATTTGCATCAACCCTACGCAGTCTCTGCGTCACCTCTGCTGGGGACTACGTTGCTCTTCCTCTGGATCCTCTATTGCCCAGAAAATTTGATTTTCACCCTCTCGATCTCACACCCCGACTCTCGGCTTCTGAAATTCGATTTCCTTAGCGAGAAATTCGATCTCCCTCTAGGCTCTACGCTGCCACTACGTTAGCTCTGCATGGGCCAACGTCAGCCTCTCTCTGGACGTCGTTCTGCCCTCTCTTCCTTGTACCCTTTGGCCCAGGAAAACTTCCCTCTTCCGGATACTATCTCTGCCCCTCACTGCAAAAGCTCACTTCAAATTTCTCTCCATTAGTTGCTCTACTTCAAAAATTCAATCTTTTGAATTCTCTCTGTGTGTTCTCCAAGTGCCCATCAAGCCTTCTCTTATAATCCTCTCGCTGATCAATCAATGGCCCATATTAGATTCTAATCAATGGCTACAATCATATTGACTTGATCTCCGCATTCTTCTAGAAGTTACACCCACAATTTAGATTAATACCCATTAATTATTTTAATTTCCTAAGTTTAGCCTTAGAGTCCCATTAAAAATAATTAATTATTTTAATAAAACTGCCTACGAGTGGAATTTCCCAAAACGATTTCTAGGTATTGGAGAATGCATGTGTCTAAGCCTCCCTGCAAATTTTGAGACTTAGAGCACATCTGATGCTACCAGAAATCAACACTCCCTCTTAGCGAGGAATGTGCTCTAGCAATGCAACCTATTGAAGCATCACTCTGTTCTATAACATCTCTTTCTGCGTTGATGATGTCTGACATCACTTCCCACCAACTACTGCGCAAATGTTGCATCTGTACTACTGCTAACCCAACCACTCTCAACACTGCATCCGTATTGCAATTCCCTCTGAATTTTGCATCCATGCTGCCACTACCAACTGCATCTGCACTGCAACATTCTCCAACTGTTGCTGCTATTGCATCAACAATGGAAAAGCATCCCAAATTGCTAAACTGGTGTTTAGTATGATGCATCTAGCTGTTGGAGTTTGACTGCTGCTAGTTTCTGTGCTGACCCTCTGAATCCTCCGCATTGCTGCTAACCTCTGCACTGTGCCATCTACATTGTTGTCAACTCTGCTCAGTCTCTGGCGCTCCTATCCACTGCAAATGTCACTCTTGCACTCTTCTACACCAACTAATACTAGCCCATCCTGCTACTACTGATCAGGGCTCCCGTAGCAAGGAATTGACTGAGAGGTGGGCTCCTCAAGGATCTTGCCCATCTGTAGCTCTTTCGAACTACAACTCTAAATCAGCCCACCTCCCTCCTGGAGGTATCTCGGTTGTCATGGCAAACTCACCTCCTCAATCTTTGCTAGAGCAACCTTTGGATCATGCTTCTCATCTTTGTCGTTGTTCCTGAGAGGACATTGTGTTGCATAGTTACCCATTTCACCACACCTGAAGCATTTAATATTCAGAACATCCTTCTTCCGCTTTTGTTGCTTCTACTGCCCCTTGGATGCGAGGGTTGAATTTCCTTTCTCCTCCTTGGGCTTCGACCCACTACTGTTGCTTCTGTCAAGTTTACACTTGAACAAGTCTCTCCTCAGCTCCTCTTGCTTAAGAGCTGCCCACATCTCATCCCAATTTGGCAAAGTCGCCTTGTCCAGAATGCTCTGGACAAAGACTTGCCACTCATCTGAGACTGAATTTAGGGCCAGCCTTACCATCTCGGAACCTTGAGGTGTTAACCCCAAAACTGCCAATTCATCTCGAGTCTCTGGAAGCTTCGTGAGGAATGGATCAATACATCTTTCGTTGCTCGAAAGATCCTTGATACAGCATCGACAATGCATCCCACCTTCTGCATCTGCGTAAATCTCATCTTTTGCTCCAAATACATCTTTCGTTGCTCGAAAGATCCTTGATACAGCATCGACAATGCATCCCACCTCTTTGGCAGTATTTTTGCCACCTATGTGAAAGACTATATGATCCTTCACTCTGTCGAGGATCATTCTTTTTGTCTTCACCATTTCTCCCTTGTGCTTTTTGGGCTAATTTGGATTTGTGGGCATAGCTACCACGTTGTCGATGTAGACTTTGAGAAAATGTTAATCCAAAAGGCATGACATCCTTGCCTTCCAGATCACATAGTTGGATGCCCCATCCAACTAATCTTGATCTCTCAGTGCACTGGCTGCCATCTCTGCCAATTGAAAAAGTCGAATGACCTCTTCTCTCCTGTTGTTGCTCAACAAATGAAAATTCGAATTCCCTGGCTAGGAATTCTCTGGGGAAGAAATTCCCTCAACCGTGTCTCTCTCTTCCCTCTGACGTCTTTCTGCCCAGCAACTGCCTATAGAAAACCGTGTCCCATCAGAAAAAAGCCCTCTTCGCTAAAGCTTCTACTGCGTTGCTCCCTTTGTCACTGACAAGTCTCAAACTGGAAATCCTACTTATTTGTCGACTCACTTAGAGAGAGATTTACCACGAGAATCTAGCCGTCTTGGCCCGAACTGTGTAATCCCTTTGGGGATTCGAATTGCTTCCTCTGTAGGAATTCCGAATTCCCTTCTCCCTTCAGTGTTAGGTCTACCGGCTCTACTCTTCTTGCTTCACCTGCAGCTCCGATACCATGTGAAAATTCCTAAACCTAGAATCCTTACTGTAACAAACTGATGTTACTTCTCCTACTTATTAATCCATACAAGTTATTTATTGTATTCTACAGTAAATATCGAAGTAAATACAACTGCAGCATTCACTATTTAAAGTTATATGTCGAAACAAGAAATTGAACAGGAAAAAGATACAACACAATGACACGGTGATTTTTGGACAAATGTCCCCGGAAAAACCCAATGCGGAAAAACCAGTGCAACAACTCTGAGGGTTTTATTATTATGCAGTAGTAAATCTGAGTACAATTCATTGGAAGCCCAATTGGTTATCTGATACAAAAAGAAACTGGACAAAACAGATAGTGAGATGATCACCCTGTCACTGGAAGAATTTGACCCTGCTCTTGCTGGAAGGAGGCTCTGTGTCCCTTCTACATTAGTCTCTACGAATATCTACGCCAACCCTATGCAGTGTCTGCATCACCTCTTCTGGGGACTGCATTGTTGTTCCTCCAGATCCTTTGCTGCCCAGAAACTTTGATTTTCAACCTCCCGGTGTCACACCCCGACTCTGGGTTTCTGAAATTCGATCTCCCTCTAGGCTCTACGCTACCACGACATCAACTTTGCGTGGGCTAGCATCAGCCTCTCTATGGACATCGTTCTGCCCTCTCTGCCTTGTACTCTCCGGCACATGTTAAATTTGGCAACTAGGGCCAAACTCCATGTGGGTTAGCTCATTTATGGCAGCTGATATTTTTATTGGATCCCTCTCGTCGAGAGGTGTAGGATTGATCCAAAGATCATCCAATTCTGATAAGTATTTATGGAGATATGAATTTATTTTAATTATGGATTTATTATCTAGCTGACCAGCGATTGAGTTAGGCTCAAGAAGCCCAAACGTCATGTCTATTCAACCTATATGCTGTAGTATAAATTGAAGAAGATTTGATGTCATTTGCGACACACAATTCTTGAGGGATCTCCTCCTCTCCACATCTTGGGTTTTTGGAGGAGTGAGACACCAAGAGAAACACACGCTGGTCCAAAGATGATGCCCTACCAACGCATGATGATGCCCTAAATGATAATGCAGTCATTAACCCAAAAGCAATGGAGATGATACGTGAAGGGTAGCCGCAGTTACATGAAGGATAACCGCAGGTAGCCGCAGTGGAAACTCAATACGCTGACCAGAGAACATTATACGCTGGTCATTGATACATAGGTCCTGGAGATCCTTACACGCAGATAATGAAGAGCCGCATTATTCATGGTTACGTTCATATGCAGGTTATACGTGACATTTATATAGTCAAAAGCAATGCTATTATGAAGAGCCGCATTCTTATATGGAACCCGCTGTCTATACAGGAAAAGCAGTCAAGTATGGAAATACACACAACAATGAAGAAATGTTCTACGCGGGCATGAAGACTCATGGCTCATACGCAGTCAATGGTGAACGCAGTCTTGGCATTTACCTAACATAGTAATAACACAGTGTTGGCAATATATATACGCTGGGCATGAGAGTCATATTCAGGGACGTAGTCACATTGAACACAGATATATACAAGTCATATTCAAGGATGCAGTCACATTGAACACAGATATATACAAGTCATATTCAGGGACGCAGTTATATTGAACGTAGATATATTCAGGTCATATTCATTATGGGATGGCAACAATGTAAGCGCTGGACAGTATATACGCTGCAGTAATGTAAATGCTGGACAATATATATGCTGCAGTAATGTAAACGCTGAACAGTATATACGCTAGGCATTATGTATATGTGTTGGAAGTATATACGTTAGATATATACGCTGGGCACTGGAAATATATACGTTGGGCACTCATATAATATGCCACGCTGTCATAACGCAATATATGTATCTTGGAACGCAGTCATATAATATACCACGCAGAGTCAGCCACCGTAAAAGAAAGAAAATAGCGTGGATGCATATACGCTATCATACCTTACCTCGTAGCCCTAATCTGCTTCAGTCATTATACCTGTGTATGAAGACATATATATACACTGGTCTAGAATGACATAGTAACATTGTTATGAAAAGTACTAAGAGCTACTATTCATACGAAGTCCTAAATAAAGCATACGCTGCCTCTATACGCTAGATAATGTCTCAAGTGTTGCTGTATGGGACATCATGAAAATAGAAGGATTGTTTAGGATGGGATTGCATGGAACTATAGCCTAGCTGATTTGCTAGGCTGTAAGCCATAGAAAGTAGCTAAGGCTGATATCAGCAGAGGCAAATTGTTGCAGCATGATGATGCAACGAGAAGGTAAGGACAACAGCATGGTGGGCAGCACTATGAGATCATGTGCATGGGCAGTACAATGATACATTAGCAGGGGCAGTAGCATGATGATGATGCACATTAGTTTGAGCAGCATTATGATGGATAAGATCATGGACATGGGCAGCATGATGATAATCATGATTAGTGCAGCATGGTGCAGTATGTAGTGGTGCAACTAGAGGAATAGATGCAGCGCGATGATAGGTATCAGTTGAAGCAGAATGTCTTCAACTGATCTCATCGTTATAGGAGATAATCTATGCTTAGATCTAGACAAGTCAAAGTGTTGACTTCTGTTGTAAATGTACTATCTCTCTCTCTCTTTCTTTGCTGAACTTTGAAGAACATAAAAGAAGAATTGATCAAGGGTTTCCCCACACATTGTGGGGTTTGTCCCCAGCTCGCGCCACATCTTGTTTCCTCTTGTCTTGGCTTGTCTTCTACGATTTATATTTATGTTCTATCTGCAATTTACTTTATGCTGATGTGATTGTTAATGTGGAAAAGAAATTAAAATAAATTGCTCTAGCATAGAACATACCAAAAATTAACATGTAATTAGAGCTGAGGTGAAGACAATGCCCAAGCAAGAGTGAAAGAGCAATCACCAAAGATAGTTGGGACAAGACAAAAGGATCAATGGGTTCTTCACAATTCACTTAGGGTAAAGTCGAAGCAGAGCATATTATCAGAATGGCACAACAGAACTTCTGATGACATACCTGAAGATCACTTCATTGGGAAGTTTGGATCTAAGGATGAAAAGAGGAAAGGTAGATTTCTTGGTTATGAGTTTGGCCCCTATGCGAAGGAGTGTTCGAATGACAGAGATGCAAGTCATCAAAGACACGACCGACTCTTCAAGGAAGCAAGGAACCCCAGTGCTTCAAGGCACTTCATCGGATGGAAGGGTGCACTCTCTAATTTGGTAGAGATGGAAACAATCGTGGGATTACACTTGAAGCCAATGCCACCTATCCCGAAAAGGGAATGGAAGTCAAAGGTTTTATGGTAGGCATTCGTCAATGGAAAGGTACATGTTTGAAAATTGAATTTTTGAAGATGTTTTTGAGTTCAAGGTTGTATCAAGTTGCAGGAAGTCCATTGGGGACCATGTCCATTGACACAGCACTGGAGGTTTGTGAGTTAGATGGTGACAAAGATGCCTGAATTCAAAAAGAGCATGAAGGTACATGTCTGATATGTACCGAAGGAAAATCTTACAAGAGGACCATTCCCCCCCATGTAGCAGGTCCATAGGTTTGGAACAACCCGTGGAGTTTGAAATTCATGAACAAGAATCTCATGTATACAGGTGGAAGAAAGCCCTCTATGGCTTGAAGCAAGACACCCCGAGCATAGTATGAGAGGATCAACAACTGTCTGATGAAGCTAAGATTCACAAGGAGTGAAATCTATCCAGATTCCAAACCATTCGAAGGTTGTGGATGACAGACCTCTCATACCGAAACCTATGTCTGATAGGTGCAGATCCTCTCATTTGTAGAAGACAGAGGGAGTTGGATTCCGAATGTGGAAAGATAAACTGCTAGCCTGTGACTACCTCAAGGATCTTAACTTTAAGAGGTTATATGGTAGTGATGTCGGGCTTGATTTGGGAAATGCCTCTAAGATTCTAAAACTCATTTGCATTGATGTTCTTGGTGAACTTCCGTCTGGACATATGTTTTGCAGTTAGCACGGGGAGCGCATACTTGGTTGAGCTTCACTAGATTGGTGCCAAGAATCTTCTGAGATGTCTTCAGGACATCATCTCTCATGAATTGAGACACTACCAGAAAGATGAAACTGCATGATTATTCAAACGCTGATTGGGCAGGTAGTGTGGAGGATCACTAAAGCACTTCTCAGTGCTGGTTCTCTTTGGATTCTGCTTCGATATCATGGATGAGCAGGAAGCATAAATCGGTTGTTATAAGTACCATCGAGACTGGATAGATAACTATGAGTATGACCTCCTATGAAGTTGCTTGGCTGTGGAAACTCTTCAGTGAGTACACATGATGAATACCACTGTGATTCTCTGTGACAACCAGAGGTGGGATTCGATTATTGAGGAATCTCGTATTCGACAATTGCTCCAGCTAATAGACATCAGATACTACCTTATCTAGGATATGGTAAGTCGATGAGCAAGGAGGCTCCATTGCACTGAGATTATGTACAGGTAGCTAAAGCCCCGAGGGAAAGATCAAATTTATGATTTTCCTGAACGACTTGTAGTCATCTAGAAATCCTTGCACAAGGGTCTTGCATGTTGCACACATTGAGCTCTGGGAGCTCTGAGGGCTTGCGGTTCTTACTGGAGCTACATACGACCACAGGGTGACTCACCCTCCCCCGGTGGTGCGCACTGAAGCAAGATGATTCGCTCTCTTGTGGGACAAGATGATTCGCTCTCTTGTGGAACAGGATGATTCGCTCTCCTGTGTAGCAGGGTGATTAGTTCTCCTGTGAGGCCTGGATTGATGTGTTCTCCATGGCAATTGTAACAGGATTGATGTGTTCTCCTCTGAGGCATGGATTGATGTGTTCTCCATGGCAGCCTGGATTGATGTGTTCTCCATGGCGATTGTAGCAAGATTGATGTGTTCTCCTGTGAGGCTTGGATTGATGTGTTCTCCATGGCGATTGTAGCAGGATTGATGTGTTCTCCTGTGAGGACAGGATTGATTAGTTCCCCTGTCGAGGCATCCTACCCATGCAATCTGGGACTCATGGGAAGTACCTCTCGTCTGATCAATGAGCAGGGAAATGAAGTTAGGGACCATAGCAGTACTGATGGACGCATCGTTGTATCTACCGGACTCCCTACGCTAGGATGACCTCCATTGATCTGGGATCAATGATACTGGTCTGGGACCAGTGGCAGGAGTTGTACCATACTATGACACTAACTTCGGGTTAGTTGAGACTGGTCTGGGACTAGTGGTACATACTCTGAGACTGACTTTGTGTCAGTGTAGTACTGGTCTGGGACCAGTGAAAGTGGTACATACTATGATGTTGACTTCGGGTCGGTTGAGACTGGTCTGGGACCAATGGTACACTCTCTGAGACTGCGACACTGGTCTAGGACCAGTGGTAGGAGTGCTACCTACTATGAAGCTGACTTCAGGTCGGTTGAGACTAGTCTGGGACTAGTGGTACGCACTCTGACACTGACTTCGGGTCAGTGGAGAATGGTATGAGACATTCTCGATCAATTCTTCTTCTTCATAGTTCAGAAGAGCAAAGTTGAGCAGAGCAGAGCTAGCAAAGCCAACAAAGCTGAGCATAGCAGATCAAAGCAGAGCCAGCAGAGCTGAGCAAAGCTAGGCAGAGCAGTGCAGGGCACTGATGGCATAGATAGTACAGTTCGACTTATGGATCCGCAGATGGAGTTCTCACTAGTTCAGAGGGAGTGTTAAATTTGGCAATTAGGGCCAAACTTCATGTGGGTTAGCTTATTTATGGTAGCTGATATTTTTTATTGGATCCCTCTCGTCGAGAGGTGTAGGATTGATCCAAAGATCATCCGATTCCGATAAGTGTTTATGGAGATATGAATTTATTTTGATTATGGATTTATTATCTAGCCGACCAGCAATTGAGGTAGGCTCAAGAAGCCCAAACATCATGTCTATTCAACCTATATGCTGTAGTATAAATTGAAGAAGATTTGATGTCATTTGTGACACACAATTCTTGAGGGATCTCCTCCCAACGTCTTGGGTTTTTGGAGAAGGAGTGAGACACCAAGAGAAACACATGCTGGTCCAAAGATGATGCCCTACCAACGCATGATGATGCCCTAAATGATAACGTAGTCATGAACCCACAAGCAATGGAGATGATACGTGAAGGGTAGCCGCAGTTACATGAAGGATAATCGTAAGTAGCCGCAGTAGAAACTCAATACGTTGCCCAGAGAACATTATATGCTAGTCATTGATACATAGGTCCTGGAGATCCTTACACGCAGATAATGAAGAGGCGCATTATTCATGGTTACGTTCATATGCAGGTTATACGTGACATTTATACAGTCAAAAGCAATGCTGTTATGAAGAGCCGCATTCATATATGGAACCCATTGTCTATACAGGAAAAGCAGTGAGGTATGGAAATACGCACAACAATGAAGAAATGTTCTACGCGGACATGAAGACTCATGGCTCATACACAGTCAATGGTGAACGCAGTCTTGGCATTAACCTAACACAGTAATAACACAGTCTTGGCAATATATATACGCTGGGCATGAGAGTCATATTCAGGGACGCAGTCACATTGAAAACAGATATATACAAGTCATATTCAGGGACGCAGTCACATTGAACGTAGAAATATACAAGTCATATTTAGGGACGCAGTCATATTGAATGCAGAGATATTTAGGTCATATTCATTATGGGATGGCAACAATGTAAGCGATGGACAGTATATACGCTGCAGTAATGCAAACGCTGGACAATATATACGCTACAGTAATGTAAACGCTGAACAGTATATACGCTGGGCATTATGTATATGCGCTAGAAGTATATACGTTGGATATATATGCTGGGCACTGGAAATATATATGCTAGGCACTCGAAATATATACGCTGGGCATTCATATAATATGCCACGCAGTCATAACGCAATATATGTATCTTGGAACACAGTCATATAATATACCACACAGAGTTAGCCGCTGTAAAGGAAAGAAAACAACGTGGATGCATATACGCTATCATACCTTACCTCGCAGCCCTAATTTGCTTCAGTCCTTATACGCTGTGTATGAAGACATATATATACACTGGTCTAGAATGACATAGTAAGACTATTATGAAAAGTACTAAGAGCTACTATTCATACGCAGTCCTAAATAAAACATACGCTGCCTCTATATGCTAGATAATGTCTCAAGTATTGTTCTGTGGGACAACATGAAAATAGAAGGATTGTTTAAGATGGGACTGCGTGGAACTATAGCCTAGCTGCTTTGCTAGGCTGCAAGCCATAGAAAGCAGCTAAGGCTAATATCAGCAGAGGCAAATTGTTGCAGCATGATGATGCAACGAGAAGGCAAGGGCAGCAACATTGTGGGGAGCACTATGAGATCATGTGCATGGGCAGTACAATGATACATTAGCACGGGCAGTGGCATGATGATGATGCACATTAGTTTGAGCAGCATTATGATGGATAAGATCATGGACATGGGCAGCATGATGATAATCATGATTAGTGCAGCATGGTGCAATATGCAGTGGTGCAACTAGAGGTCCAGATGCAGCATGATGATAGGTATCAGTTGAAGCAGAATGTTTTCAACTGATCTCATTGTTATAGGAGATGATCTATGCTTAGATCTAGACAAGTCAAAGTGTTGACTTCTATTGTAAATATACTATCTCTCTCTCTCTCTCTTTCTCTGCTGAACTTTGAAGAACATAAAAGAAGAATTGATCAAGGGGTTCCCCACACATTGTGGGGTTTGTCCCTGGCTCGCGCCACATCTTGTGTCCTCTTGTCTTGGCTTGTCTTCTGCGATTTATATTTATGTTCTATCTGCAATTTACTTTATGTTGATGTGATTGATAATGTGGAAAAGAAATTGAAATAAATTGCTCTAGCATAGAACATACCAAAAATTAACAGCCCAGGAAAACTTCCCTCTTTCGGATACAATCTCTACCCCTCACTACAAAAGCTCACTTCGAATTTTCACCGGCAACTGCTCTGTTTCTGAAATTCGATCTTCTGAACTCTCTCTATGTGTTCTAAGTGCCCATCAAGCCTTCTATTATAATCCTCTCGATCCATGACCCATATTAGATTCTAATGAATGGCTAGGATCATATTGACTTGATCTCCGCCTTCTTCTAGAAGTTACACGCATAGGTTAGATTAATACCCATTAATTATTTTGATTTCCTAAGTTTAGACTTAGGGTCCCATTAAAAATAATTAATTATTTTAATAAAATTGTCTCTGGGTGGAATTTCCCAAAACGATTTCTGAGTATTGGAGAATGCATGTGTCTAAGCCTCTCTGCAAATTTTGAGACTTAGAGCACATTCGATGCTACTAGAAATCAACATTTTGGCCCTACCAGATTTCTCACATACATTTATCTTAGTGTGTGATGCATCAGGGAGGGCATTGGAGTAGTTTTGTCACAGGGAGGTCACCCCATAGCATTTGAGAGCCAAAAACTTCGGCCACATAAGAGGTTGTATTCAATTTATGATAAAGAGATGCTAGCAGTCATGCATGCATTGGCTAAGTTTCGGCAATACTTAGTGGGGAACAGGTTCAAGGTGAAGACTGATTGCAATAGTCTTTGATTTTTCTTGGAGCGGCAAAACCTGCAGGAGAGGCAACATAAATGGGTTAGTAAGATCCAAGCATATGATTTTGAGATTGAGTATGTCAAGGGCAAGAAGAACATAGTACTTGATGCATTATCACGGAGGCCCGTGACACTCTCTTTGATGGATATTATACAAAATTGGAAGGCACAACTTTTGGTGGAGTCTTCCAAGGATCGACAGGCATGTGGATGATAGGTAACGGGTGATAGATGATGTTATCTACTACAAAGACAGGATTTATTTGATGCTAGGTTCACAGATGAGGGAGAAGATCCTACATCTAGCTCATGACTCACCTTTGGCAGGGCATCAAGGGTTCTACAAGACATACAAGGCCATTAGGGAACATTTCACTTGGCAGGGTCTTAAGGAGGATGTTCTGAAGCATGTTAGGGAGTGTGCTGCATGCCAGAGGAACAAGGGAGAGCACACGTATAGCACTGGATTACTACAACCTCTTCCTAATCTTGAGAGGAAGTGGGAGACTATATCGATGGACTTTATTAAAGGGTTGCCGATAGTACAGGGGGGAGATTGCATCTATGTGGTTATTGATAGGGTGGCGAAATTTGCACACTTTTTTGCCATTCTAGCTCGATACTCAACTTCACAGGTGGCCGAGATGTTTTTTTCTTTTTTTTTTTCTTTTTCCTAAGACGATTGTCAATGACAGGGATGCCATATTTATGGGAGGATTTTGGTAGGAGTTATTTTGCCTTGTGGGCACAAAGCTTACACACAGTACTAGATACCACCCTCAGACAAAAATAATGAACAAGTGGCTGGAGGGATATCTATGCAACTATGTGGTTGGATAATAGAGAGCATGGGTGAAGTGGTTGCACCTTGGGGAGTATTGCTACAACACCACATATCATATGTCCATAAGTATGACACCCTTTCGTGCTTTATATGGTTATGATGCACTGACCTTTGCTGATATGGTTTTTGGAGATAGCAAGGCCTCGGGGGCCAAAGATTGGATACAAGAGAGCCAAGATATCCTTAGAGCACTCAAGGATAACTTACAGGTGGCACAAAACCATCAAAATTTGTATGCAGACGGGGCAGAGTAGAGTGGCATTTTGAGGTGGGAGATTTAGTTTTCCTAAGATTTGGTTTTCCTAACTGTGTCCTATGTGTTGCATTGTTCTTTCTTGCTCAGTGATGCACCAAAACACCAAAACCGGATGCATCGAAACACCTGTGGCAAGTCTGCTCCAAATTACAATCGACTCAATTAGAAAAACTTTGTTCTTTTAGAATGCGGAATATCAAACTGGCAAACCCTGTTTACATTAAAATGGAGAACTGAATGTGTTCATTCGTTATACAGTGCGCCAGGAAAAAACGCTCCATTGCTTCTTCCCTGCGTTTTCAATAATTGTCTATGACTCCTCTTTGCAGCCGTCAATTGGAATCATCAAATTACACAAATTGTTAAACTCTCGCCCCTCGAAACATGATCTCTTCTTCCGCCGAAGCATTCTTACTCAAACGATTCTTCTGCTCGCTGTTGACGATGGCACATGTTTTCTTTTCTCTGGAATCTCCTTCCATGGCTGCCTAACAAAATAATAACAAAATAACAAACTTATTTAATGCACAACTTTGTGAATTTGATAACACTCGAAAGCAGAGTAATGACTTCCAGCAGTGGGTTGCAGCGATTGCAAGGTCGTTCCTCGACTTCTTCTTTATGTGTAATTGTAGTTGTAATCACTTTCAGTGCACTTTCCATCAATCTGGATCCTATGGGGTTAAAATTCCTGCAGTGAGATGCCCAATCTAAAATGTTATATTAAATAGACGAGATACCATCATGGAACCGGCTGACATTTGAATTGGAAGTAAACAGGAAGACATCAATCTTATGGTTGATATGGGAATGGACGCGTACAGATTCTCAATCTCCTGGTCACGCCTTTTTCTCATTAAGCACTCAGGTCAAATTTACCATATGTGATCTTCTACCCTGGATTATATTCTGACTTTATTGGATGGAGCAGATGGCAGTCAAGATATCAACAAGGCTGGTTTGGATTACTACAACGCCTTGATAGCTACTCTCCTTGCCAAAGGTACATTTGATTATATGAAGTTCTAAGGGTTTTGTATTTGTTTGCGGTCATGAAAACTCAAGTCGGATAAATTTTGACTCACAGGAATTGATCCATATGTTACTTTATACCATTGGGACCTGCCATAAGCTCTCGAAGATGCTTATGATGGTTGGTTGAATCCACAGACCATGTAAGAATGCGAGCAGCTTCATTATGTCCTACACTTTCACGGCTTCAATATTCCTCTGTTCAACGCTGCAGATATTCATAAAACTGCCAATGTGCTGTAGAAACAATGAAATCGACCTTTCCAAACTCAACTGCCAGAATCACACATTTGCGTACAGTTCAAACTATGCTAACATATCAACTTTAATGGAATTCCAACAGAATGTCAACATAACCATGGGCACATCTATATTCAGTTCCAAATTCGATCTCTACCAGAAATCTTTCTTAGAATGCGCCCTTTGAAAACAGAGATTTGCCTAACAGTTTTCACATAAACAAATGTGGTTTTAAGCCATCCATCATTAATTTAACAATGCTATGAATCTTTAAGAGACAAATGTACAATTCCCAATATATATAAACTGAAATAAAACAAGGACTTACACCTTTTTGCTGGCCAGATGTTTCAATGCCAAGGCCCTTTTACAATTTCTGAAGGCTTACAGCCTTGCTGCCCCAAACCTACTCTTAATCTCTCATCTCTCCTCTCCTTTTTCTCACAAAAAGCCCTTCTATTTATACCATTTAAAAAATCATTTAATTAAATGTTCAATCTCTTAAAATCCTCAACAACCCCTAAATCTCTCAGCATCCCTAAAGGATAGGTTTTGATCCCTAAAATCCTTCAATTCATTAAATTTCCTCATATCCTTTTATTAATAAAAGGATATTTACATAAATCATCACCTTCTCCTATTTAATTCAAATTAATTAATAAAATATTAAAAAACATCACACCCCATATTTACAAATTAACATTATCACACCCAATATTTACAGATGGAGAAAAAGGTCTTGATGCTCCTGCATCAGACTCCCCATGTAAAAAATTCATGACCACCTGGTCATAAGTCTCCTCCTGGATCCCAAATTTTATTTTGTAATCCTTTCGTGCTTGTCGATTGCTTCATTGCTGTTGTCATCTGCGGTTGTCTTCCAGGTTTCCATATTTTGTGCTGTAGTGCTCCACTTGCTTTGCTCTTGCAATCCTTCGCTGTCATTCTCTTGTTGTCGTTTCTTTTCTTTCTTTCGGCTGTCTTTCTCTGGGATGTCTTTATCATCAACCTCCTTATCAACTCAATTTCTCTGTCCAGTATGTCCTCTGTTTGCTGATTGTTTCCATCCCTTGGTTGCTGAATTCTCGTTCTTGCTTGCTCTTCACTTGTTGCTCTAGATGTCACTATGAATTTTGCGGTCTCCCGAACTTCCTTTCCCTCTGCAACATTCCTTTGCTCGTCACCATCTGAAATTTCATCTGCAATTTCTTCTTGATTATCGTTTATGACAACTGCTTTGTCATCCTTCATCAGCAATCTATCCTGGACATTCATCCTCTGTTCTTCTAATTTCCTCCTTTGGAAGTCCAATTCTCTATATAACTCAATAATTTTACTTGGAGTAGACTTTGGAAAGTTTACACGATCTTCACATGGTCTTTCTTCTGCTAAATCTTCTTTAACATCTTTCAGTAGATGTTCTTCCTCTTCTTCCAAACCTGCAATCACACACAAATCATTAGTTTTAAAATCACAAGACCTTACGGTCTTATTTGATGCTTCAGTCATCAAATCTTCGGGCTGCTTTGAATCATTCATATGATTCAACTCCTCTAGCTCTTCATCACTTTCAAAAAGTAATGGTCCAGTCTCTCGGTAACATAATGAAACTTCAACATCTTCATCAACATCTTCATTTTGCTGTAGCTCAACTGTTTCGAGCTTCTCTCTCTTCTGTCTGGCATCTATAACCTGTTCAAGTTCCCTTATTTCCTTTATCAACTGCAAATTTACCTGATGATTCCACTTCTCTTGTAGTCTCCGCCACCTCAGTTTCTTTCTTATGACATAACCATGCTTCTGGATTTCCTCATTTCTTTGCAACATCTCCATTAACACCTCAAGCTGAACTGCTATCTCAGCCTTCTCCCTCTCATATTCCTCTTTGCTTAACTTTCTCTGTATACCAATTGCTTTGGCATCCTTCTCCTTTTGTCCTCTACTGTGGTCTATTTCAGAACCTTCGTGACGACTGTCACTAGTCATCATCCTTTCCATCACTATGAGTTTCTCACTCACTTGCTATGAGTTGTACTAATGCCACTTCAACAGCAAGTCCTATCTTGCCGCCACTTACCTCACCAAGCCCTCCTCACTCAGTCTTTTGGCAAGCAATTGGTTCTATCTCTGGAACCTCCTTTGAGCACTTCTCTTTGCTCTTCCTGGCTTCAACTCATCTCCCTGTTCACAACTGTCTTCCTTATCCAATCTCTATTGGATTTCCTCAAGGTTCTGCCACACCTCTATGTTTCACCTAGAAACTTTCACCAGCTTCCTTTATTTGTTAGTTGCAATAATATTTCAATGCAAAGACTACAATATTCTATTCTTCAAAAACATATCATCTTACCAAAATTCAAAACCTGCATTTCCAATTCAGGTTTACACACTTCCACACCACATATGTGCCTTCAAACTCAAACTCAAATCTTGTATATACGCCTTCAATATCAGATTCAAAGACCAATCAAACAAGTGCGCCCATATTTACTTTCAACTCAGAACAAATGCGGATTCCAATATAACGCTCTAACTAAATAATGCCATAGCAAATATTTATTAGATCTGCACTTTCTAACATATCACAACAGCGCAAGGAATCCATAATAAACTTGGATATGCTAACAAAAGGGATTACCTCAACAACGCCTCTGCAAAATTCTGTCTTCAATCCCTTCTCACTGCTCGGAATTCTGGAATGAATTCTCAATTGTGTTTCTAATTTCTTGGACGCTTCAAGCAATCATACATTCATCTTCAGAATAGTAAATCAAGACCTGCGTTTTATCATGACTCAATAGAAATGGTTATTCAATCTTGAACGCTATTCAACCATCAATCCCAATTCAAAATTAAACAAACCAATCATTTCAACAGAGCCAGGCTCTGATACCAAAAATTGATGCACCAAAACACCAAAACCGGATGCACCGAAACACCTGTGGCAAGTCTGCTCCAAATTACAATCGACTCAATTAGAAAAACTCTGTTCTTTTAGAATGCGGAACATCAAATTGGCAAACCCTGTTTACATTAAAATGGAGAACTGAATGTGTTCATTCGTTATACAGTGCGCCAGGAAAAAATGCTCCATTGCTTCTTCCCTGCGTTTTCAATAATTGTCTATGACTCCTCTTTGCAGCCGTCAATTGGAATCATCAAATTACACAAATTGTTAAACTCTCGCCCCTCGAAACATGATCTCTTCTTCCGCCGAAGCATTCTTACTCAAACGATTCTTCTGCTCGCTATTGACGATGGCACATGTTTTCTTTTCTCTGGAATCTCCTTCCATGGCTGCCTAACAAAATAATAACAAAATAACAAACTTATTTAATGCACAACTTTGTGAATTTGATAACACTCGAAAGCAGAGTAATGACTTCCAGCAGTGGGTTGCAGCGATTGCAAGGTCGTTCCTCGACTTCTTCTTTATGTGTAATTGTAGTTGTAATCACTTTCAGTGCACTTTCCATCAATCTGGATCCTATGGGGTTAAAATTCCTGCAGTGAGATGCCCAATCTAAAATGTTATATTAAATAGACGAGATACCATCATGGAACCGGCTGACATTTGAATTGGAAGTAAACAGGAAGACATCAATCTTATGGTTGATATGGGAATGGACGCGTACAGATTCTCAATCTCCTGGTCACGCCTTTTTCTCAGTAAGCACTCAGGTCAAATTTACCATATGTGATCTCCTACGCTGGATTATATTCTGACTTTATTGGATGGAGCAGATGGCAGTCAAGATATCAACAAGGCTGGTTTGGATTACTACAACGCCTTGATAGCTACTCTCCTTGCCAAAGGTACAT
Organism: Pinus taeda; assembly: GCA_000404065.3. Lineage (NCBI taxonomy): Eukaryota > Viridiplantae > Streptophyta > Pinopsida > Pinales > Pinaceae > Pinus > Pinus taeda. The sequence continues at coordinate 108,703 of APFE031707904.1, read as the reverse complement.
TTGATTATATGAAGTTCTAAGGGTTTTGTATTTGTTTGCGGTCATGGAAACTCAAGTCGGATAAATTTTGACTCACAGGAATTGATCCATATGTTACTTTATACCATTGGGACCTACCACAAGCTCTCGAAGATGCTTATGATGGTTGGTTGAATCCACAGACCATGTAAGAATGCGAGCAGCGTTCAAGATGCCATTAAAATAAAATGCGAGCAGCTTCATTATGTCCTACACTTTCACGGCTTCAATATTCCTCTGTTCAATACTGCAGATATTCATAAAACTGCCAATGTGCTGTACAAACAATGAAATTGACCTTTCCAAACTCAACTGCCGGAATCACACATTTGCGCACGGTTCAAACTATGCTAACATATCAACTTTAATGGAATTCCAACAGAATGGCAACATAACCATGGGCACATCTATATTCAGTTCCAAATTCTATCTCTACCAGAAATCTTTCTTAGAATGCACCCTTTGAAAACAGAGATTTGCCTAACAGTTTTCACATAAACAAATGTGGTTTCAAGCCATCCATCATTAATTTAACAATGCTATGAATCTTTAAGAGACAAATGTACAATTTCCCAATATATATAAACTGAAATAAAACAAGGACTTACACCTTTTTGCTGGCCAGATGTTTCAATGCCAAGGCCCTTTTACAATTTCTGAAGGCTTACAGCCTTGCTGCCCCAAACCTACTCTTAATCTCTCATCTCTCCTCCCCTTTTTCTCACAAAAAGCCCTCCTATTTATACCATTTAAAAAATCATTTAATTAAATGTTCAATCTCTTAAAATCCTCAACAACCCCTAAATCTCTCAGCATCCCTAAAGGATAGGTTTTTATCCCTAAAATCCTTCAATTCATTAAATTTCCTCATATCCTTTTATTAATAAAAGGATATTTACATAAATCCTCACCTTCTCCTATTTAATTCAAATTAATTCATAAAATATTAAAAATCATCACACCCCATATTTACAAATTAACATTATCACACCCCATATTTACAAATGGAGAAAAAGGTCTTGATGCTCCTGCATCACTCAGTGTTTTGTTTCCGCAAACATATTAATTAAGTGAACGTTGCAGATGTATTTACTTTGAAATTTACCGTAGAAGATAGTAAATAACTTGTATGATTTAATCAAGTAGGTGAAGTAACATCAGTTTGCTGCAGTAGGGATTCCATTGTAGGAATTTTCACACGGTTGACCAAATATGCCCACTTCTTCGCTATCTCGACAAGGTACTTAGCATCACAAGTGGTCGAGTTCTTCTTCAGGGAGGTCTTTGGCTTGAATGGACTTCCTAAGATCATAGCCAATGAGAAAGACAATCGGTTCATGGAAACATTTTGGTAAGAGCTTTTCAGTTTAGTGGGTACTGAGCTAACCCACAGCACTAGTTACCACACACAGACCGACTGTCAAGCAGAGAGGGTCAACAAATGGTTGGAGGTCTACCTACAGAAATATGTGACCGGTTAGCATAGAGCATAGATTCAGTGGTTACATCTGGGCGAGTACTGCTACAACACCAACCATCACATGTCCATTGGTATGTCATCTTTCTGTGCCTTGTATGGTTATGATGCATCATGCTTTGTCTTTTACTGACATTGTTTTTGGAGACAACTCGGCCCCAAAGGCCAAAGATTGGATCCAAGAGAGCCAGGATGTCCTCAATGCTCTCAAGGATAACTTATTGACAACCCAAAATCAACAAAATACGTATGTAGATAGGCACAGGATAGTGAGGTAGTTTGAGGAGGGAACTTGGTTTTTTTGTGGCTATAACCATATCGCTAGTCGACATTGAAGCAGAAGGGGGTCAAAAAGCTACAACCACGTTTCTATGGGTCGTAAAGGGTGAGTAGGAGAGTTGGGGAGGTGGCCTATGAGCTGGAGCTCCCACTAGGTAGCAAGATTCACAATGTCTTTCATGTTTCATGCCTCAAGAGGTAGTTTGAGGAGGGGAACTTGGTTTTTCTGTGGCTATAACCATATCGCTAGTCGACATTGAAGCAGAAGGGGGTCGAGAAGCTACAACCACGTTTCTATGGGTCGTAGAGGGTGACTAGGAGAGTTGGGGAGGTGGCCTATGAGCTGGAGCTCCCACCAGGTAGCAAGATTCACAATGTCTTTCATGTTTCATGCCTCGAGAAGGTGTTGGGGCACCAGGTGACAACAGCTACAGAGTTGCCTCCACATGATGATGAGGGACATCTAGTCTTGGAATTGGAAGCCATTTTGGAAACCAGGGAGAGGAAGCTAAGAAGCAGAACTATCAGGGAGTATTTAGTACGCTTGAGGAGCTTGCCAGATGAGGATGCCACTTGGGAAGGTGAACACATACTTGAGCATCCAGCATTGAAGTTGCTTGGGGACAAGCAATATTTGGGAGGGGAGGGTTGTAATGTCCCTTCCTAAATTAATTTGTCCCAATTTTTTTTCCACAATTTTGACATTTTTGGTGACCATGGGACCCACAAAATTTGAAGAAAGACTTGGGGGAAAACAGGGAGAAGTTCGAATAGCCAAGGAAGGGAGGTCGAAGAGCTAGGTGGGGGGCCCATAGGGGAAAAGGAAGCTCATTAAATATAAATAGGAGAAGCTCAACCTCATTTGGGGTCTTTTGTCAATTGAATTCACTCTTGTTGCTCGAGCTTCTTAGCCAGGTCACTTGTTGTTTAGCACCGAGTTTTTCAAGCGAAGAACTCACCCTTTCTTCGAGGGGCTTCGAGTGCCACACTAGGGAGGTCAAATCATACCAATTTGGAGAAGAGATGGAGATGATTCAGAGCTTATCACTCAACCATTTTCTCAGCTAGTGCGTGTTCTAGGAGGACACAGGAAGGGAATACGCTGGTGTCATTTTAGGGGTCTTCCGGGTAGCAATTGCCAGAATTTTGGTATAGAAGTTTCAGTAGGATATCCGCCTTTTGGAGGAGTTTTGGAGCAGGAGATTGCTGCTTGAAGGCAACACGAATTGCAGCATCCAGGGCCAACACAGAAGCCTCCCACTGGGCACATGTGGGAGCTTGTGTGATGAGTTGTGGAGCTAGAGTTTACCGGGGGAAATAAGGAGAACCTTGGGGGAGTGTAACTCATCCTTTTTGGAGTGATTTGGAGGAATTTCTTTGGGAGTTGTAGGCAGGTCGTATTTCCCAACAGCTAGAGGAGGACGTGGTTTTGGAGGCCGAATTTTGGGGGTCAAAACCAAACCAAACCCTTTCTGGGTTTTGGTGGGTTATTTGTGAGGAGATTGGGGTTAATTTTGCAAAATTTTCTGAGCATCGAAGGTGGGGTTTTCAGTAGCTTCTTTCCAGCAAACAATGCAGTTTTCTAGGGCAACGCAGGGCATCATTGGAGCAATTGATTTTATCATCTGGGCTTGTTATTTTATCACCTGGATTTTGTCACACTTTCCATTGAGGCAAGCCCAAGTGCACTCCTTCCACACTATTGTTATATTGCTCCAATTGCTTAATAAAATGACTTAGCTGGTTATCATTTCTAGAGTTTACATGGGTGTTCACTGAGTGTTTAAAATTTCAGGTGTTGTATTTATTGTTTGCTTTACATATCACTGTTTTTTCCTAATTAGGAACATTACAAAGGTTGGGCAGTTCATCACCCACCAAGGGTTGGGACAATCATGGGTTTGTAAATGATGTAGGGGGCACTAAAGGGTCCCTAAGAACTAGGGTGATGACCATAGTGATAGGGGGTAGAGCTCATGTTTGGTTTTTGCCCACGTGATAAATTCTTATGTCCTAGTCATCTTTTGCATTTTGTGGTACATTTCCTGTAAGTGGCCAAATTATTCTTTTAACTTTCTTTTTAGTTGCATCAACTTCCTCGACAATTTTTCAGGCCTGACCTAAAGTGTGGACAAGGGGAGGTGGAGGCTAACACCTTGTGGACCCAATGGACAAATGTGGATCCAGATGCAAAAAGTGTTAAGAGGGGTTATAATGAGTGGAGGGAAGTGCGATATATGGTGTTGAAAAGCGGGACCACGGAACCAAAATCAAGGTTTTCCATGTAGTGCCACTCCTAAAGCTGGTAGCCCATAAAGGATATCCCACAGGACTAGGATACAAAACTAACCACCAAGTTGAAGTGAGGGAACAAGAGTACAGTCCAAGACCATTCTTTCCACTAAATCCCCCCATTAATCCATGTCCAAATGTGCCTAAGAAAGGCAAGCATAAACACTTAATTACATAATGAAAAGTCCATACCTTCGGGGTTGGAAGGCCCACCTTCAAACATACGATCATAACAGATGGGTGAGGGCACACAATGGTTGGCTTAGGTGGTGGAAAAAGGTGGCACATCGAGTGATCTAGTGGCTACAAGGGGTTGCTGGCTGAAGACAAATCTAGGAGAAAAACTCTCCTATAGGGGTCACTCACTAGTGGTGGGCAACAATATCACCAGACAAACTACTAGGGGAAATATATAGATCATATTTTGGAGCTTATAGGAGAGAATCTATGTTGTCTTTTATAAGCTACTCTCTCCAAATTCTAATGAAGCTTAGAATTCAAATTCCGAGGAAGATGCCTCAATTCCTCTCTAACAATGGCGTCATAAATGTTGCCTCAAAATTTAGCAAGCCCCTTGCAACAATGAGGGAGATTGCCATTATCACCTCAACAATCTTCCTCTTGCTTTTAATGGGATTGCACCACAATGGAGGCTTCCTAGTGATCACCTAAAGATATTCTATATTATGTTGCTCAAGGTAATATAGATACAAGCTAGGTGAAGACACTCTTTAATGGATAAAGGCACAATTATTCTTGTAAAGGAGATGTATATCCTACACCAAGTCTGCGGATGACATGTATGACCTAGGGTTTCAATGTTTGTAGCAAAAAAAGGTATTTCTATCCATTCATGCATCAAAGAAAGGGTTTACAAAAGTTGCAATCAACAAAGGAGAAAGGAAACCCCTCAAATTAAGCTATAAGTTGAATACATAGCTAGGGTTAGGGTTTTCGAGGGCACAAATTACTTAGAGAATGTTGACATTAGCCCTTCTAGGGTAGATTTAACCACGTAATAGGCTAAAATATCAGGTAACTGGATCAACAAGGTTAAGATCAAGGGCTATTACCTCCAATACTCATCTAGATATGCTTTATTTGAATTTGGCCTTATGGATTTGCCCTAGCAGACTACCTTAAAATGAAGGAATATTGATATATGAAGCTTCAAAGGGAAAGGAGGCATTTCAAAAATACTATCTCACTTTCAATGCTTTGAGGGAAAAGTGCTTTTAAGGGGAAGAGGTTTGTAATAGACCTTAATTTGTGATTATCTAAACAAAAATATCACCACTTCTACATGGATTACCCATAAATAACTCTTTATAGGTAGGCTTCACCCTTAAAATCCCAAAGCCAAAAAAAATAAACAGAGGTGATATTCAAGAAATATCATGGATCGGTATCTATGGGTCCCAAGGGGACATCAAAACACATAGTATGTTTTTGAGCTACCCTCTTGAACACCAAAACTAAATCGGTCAACCATAAAACCCAAACCTAATACTACCCTCAACATTCCATATACCTCAATAACCCATACAATAAAATGAACCATCTAATAAAAACAAAAACTTGATATTGTTTGAGTATTCTAGAATAAATTGTGTAGAATGTTTAGAAACATCCAACATTTCATGTGGAAACTCCATTCATTCATCATCAAGGACCATTACTAAGCTAGCATGTTTCCATATACTAGGCTAGCATGTAATGAATCTCCAATATTTAATTTAGAAAACAAGCTACTAACTCCCCTCCAAAGCTATACATGTTGAAAAGAATTCCATGAAAATTATGTCAACAGAAGTTCAAGCAGAAGGCAAAAGTAAAGTTTTCTCTACCTGGAAAGAGAACACGAATTAGAATAAGACTAATAAAACACAATAGCATTAAAGAAACATAATGGACCCTTTTCATAAGGAGCCTCCCAAGAGACTTGAAACCTTTCTTCATAAATCTTGCCACAGAGTAGGTGACAACTTCTGGATCTTCAATAAAAGTGCCAACTAAGATGTGATCTTCAATCTCCTTCTTACACCTTAGCTCTAGCACCATGTTGGAAAATCAGGGTTCTTGTAGATTACAATTGACTTTCCTTGCTTGATAATTACTTGTGATTATTAGTTGGCCTTTTATTCCTTTTATTTTCTTTTCATCAAGCAATTACCAAAAAAATGAAGATCACAAAGAGATAAAGTACACAAGCTATAGGCTCCAAGCCAAGGCAAAACTCCTCCAAGGGGAAAGCCCAAAAATAATACTTCTCTTCTTATAGAATCAAATCAAGATGAGACTTCCAAGACCCGAAGACCAAAGCCAAAGTTCCTCCCAAGCACCAAATCAACCCTTTAACAAGATCACCTTCAAGCAAGATGAAATCTTTCAAGGTTAATAAAGATCGAACCTCTTCAAATCTGCTTCAAATAGGTCTCAACCTCTACCTCATAAATGCAACTTTGGCCTACAATTCTCGGCCCTGCAATTAGCCCATAAACCCTAGATTTTCGCACGTGGACAAAATTAGGTCTGATTTTGGCCTTCCTTCCTTCGCTAGGTCTTTCTCCTTGCATTTTGTTAGCACTCCATAAATCCCTTAACGTTGAGGAAAGGGATCTAAGAGGTAACCACAAACCACTTGTAGGTTAAGGTCCAGTCCCCTTAACCTTGGAGAGGGCTCTCTCGTTGGATCAACTATCAATCAAAGACTGATAGGATATGGATTTTAGACTGGTTATTAAGCTTTGCAGTAGATGACATGAAGTTGTGTTGATTTGGGGTAGCATTGGATGTGTTCTAGCCACGAAAATTGGTGGAGAGGTTAAGGCACATGAAATCTCCAATACCCACAAAGGGTTTGGGCAGATTCTAAACAGTTTGGGAGATATTATAATAATTAATATTTTAATGGAGTCCCTAAGTCTAAACTTAGGGAAATTAAAATATTAATGTGAATTAATATAAAACTATGTTAGAATGGTCCAAAAGGCATGGATCAAGCCAGATCTAATCTTAGCCGTTGATTAGGGACTTAGTCTCGGTCGTTGATTTGTCAACGAGAAAAGTATAAGAGGAGGCTTGAGGGTCACTTGGAGAACACACCAAGAGATCAAGATTTCGACTTTCTGGGGCTAGGTTTGCTGAGAAAGTTGAGAGAGTGATCAGAGTTGTAGCTGAGGGGCAGTGAATATAGGAGCAGAGAGGCAGAGAGACAGTATCGAGAGGATCAGCGCAGAAGCCAGGAGAGAGGGACTCAAAGCTAGCTAGAGGTCACACAGAGCCAGCTAGGGCCCACGCAAAGGCAGCGAGGAGCTGCACAGTGCCTCAGAGAGCCAACGTGGGTGACGTAGAGGGCTAGAGGGTTGATGCAGTGCCTCTAGAGGCTGACGCAGTCCCTAGAGGCTGACGCTGGGGTTTCGTGGGGCAGATTGGAGCTGCCAGAGTGTTTATTTGGGGTTTCATCCACAATATCTGCTTCTGAGTAGAGAGGTACTACTGCCGAGAGTTTTCTCTGTTGGGTATGCCAGATTTGGCACCCAGATTGTATTCTAAAACTGCCTTAATAAATCAAACCCTCAGATAGCTACACCGATTTTCTCGTATTGGGTTTTTCCAGGGACATTAGTCCAAAAATAACGGTGTCACTTGTGTGCTTGTTTCTATTTCCTTCAGATGATGATCTGTAATGTGTTGAGCATGTACTTGTATTTATTTTCAATATTTACATGGTAAATATTTTATTAATTAACAAAACAAGTAGGTAGGAATAAATCAGTAAAGTGCATGAAGGGTTTCTAACGTGTCAAACTTAGAAATTCCAACATGGTATCAGAGCGTGGTTACAGACCACAAGAGAAATGAGGACATCAACCGAGCAGAGTAGTAGCAGCAGAAAACAGTTGTCCCGAGTGACAGAAGTTGTTCCTAGCAAAGAAGCAGCAAGGAAGGGGTGACACAATGCCTGCATCATCAAGTTTGAGCCGGGAAGAGGATCAACGCAGTGGCAAAGGGGAGCAGACTCGACCTACGTAGTGCTCGGTCATCTTTCTCAATCAGGAAGGATTGACGCCCATGGCCAAGAGGTGCGATTTTGCTGGTGCCGAGATTGCGCAAAGCCTAGAAGCTCTAACCTTCAGTTTGTAGGGGTTTAGGAGGCTGTGGGTAAGTTGCAGAGTGGAGTTGGTGGGGTAATGTAGTCAGAACAGTACCTAACAGTGCAAGGCCAAGGTAGAGGGAGCTGTTGCCGAGGCAGATTTCTAGCCAAGGAATTCGAATCAGTGTTGCAGTTGCATAGACGATTGGAGAGGGGCATCTCGACATTGGCAGAAGGATTTCCAGGAGGGAAATCGAGGCTCAGAGGGAGTCACACCAAGAACTTCCAGGAGGGAAGTAGAGGAGCAGCGAAATCGCACTACACAGAGTAAGAGACCAGGACAGACTGGACGGAGCCTCAAACTTCGTAGTCTTGAAGGCCACAATCTTATCCGTACTAGACAGGAATCGTGTCAAGCACTTCACCTTGAGGACGATAGCTATCCTAGTTGATTCGGCTGATAACGACAGGTACGAGGATGCAATGGCGAGGGCTAAGAGTATCATCCTTGACGGGGTCAAGGATCATATAGTACCACATATTGTCGAGAAGAACACGACACAGGAGATGTGGGAGGCCCTGACCAAGTTGTATCAACATACTTCTGTTCAGAGGAAGATGCTACTAGAAAATCAGCTGCGATCATACCAAATGACGAAGGGAGAACATATCGATCCATTCCCCGGTCGATTGAAGGAGATCCAGGATTAGCTGACTTCCATAGGGGCAACGCCGGATCTAGAGTTGATGGTGAGAACATCGCTGAATGCAGTCTCAGAAGACTGGGAGGTGTTTGTCCAAAGCATATTGGGCAGGGCGACCCTTCCAGATTGGGAGGAAATGTGGGCTGCTCTTCGCCAAGAAGAGATCAGAAGGCTGAGTAAGGCGGGAAGTAGCGGTAAGGGGATCAGAATCAAGAAGGAGGACGAGGAAGATGTTGCCCTAGCATCTGAGGGAAAGCATGAGAAATAGAAGAAGAAGGACCTCTCCAAGGTCAAATGCTTCCATTGTGGGGAGCTAGGTCATTATGCGACCTAGTGTGCTAGGAAGAAGAGTAAGGGAAAGGCCTTCAAGACCAAGGCAGCACCAGCAAGGGAAGAGAAGGAAGTGGAGACAGACAATGATTGTGCCATGAATGCTCATGTTCCACTTCAAAAGAAGTGGGGAGACATCGAGTTGTATTCAGGATGACTACAGGCAATGAGGGGCAAGATCCTCGAGGTACCCAGCCTCTTGGATTAGACCTTGCTACGAGAGCCCCGAAGAGGAGTGGCAAGACTGGCAGATGTCGGTAAAGACAGATGCGGATGGAGCGACAGAGGGAGCTATAGTGTAGGATTCACAGGACAACGCGAGGCTAGCAAGCTGCAACAATGCGAGAGGCACGAGAGTGTTGCACCAGTGCAGGATGGCATAGAGAGGTTTGCAACGGTGCGAGATGCACAAAGTTGTTGCAGCAGTGCAGAGGTTGGAGAGGGAGCACTTTTCAGTGACAGAGGGAGCTTCAGCATCAGGAGTGTTTCTAGCCTGACATAGATGTCAGAGTTGGGAGATCATTTACTTTCTTCTCAGTAACTGAGTTGTAGTGCAGTAGTTATTAGTGGTAGTGCTATGGGCAGCATGATGAGAGGGGTTGCAGTGCAAATGCAGCAGTAGCAGTGATAGGGGCATGGGCAGCAGCACAGATGCAGAGGGAGTTGCAGTACGAATGCAGCAGTGGCAGTGGTAGGGCCATGGGTAGCAGTAAAGGATGCAGCAGTGCAGAGGATGTTGGGCAGCAGGCCTAGCATCAGCACAGGGTCCGATGTTGGATGATCAAAGTGATGCTCAGTGAAGAGTATTATTAGAGCACAGTCCTCGCTAAGAGGGAGTGTTGATTTGGGGTTGCATCAAATGTTCTCTAGCCACAAAAATTGGTGGAGAGGCTCAGGCACATGAGATCTCCAATACCCAGAAAGGGTTTGGGCAGGTTCTAAACAGTTTGGGAGATATTAAAATAATTCATATTTTAAATGGAGTCCCTAAGTCTAAACTTAGGGAAATTAAAATATTAATGTAAATTAATATAAAACTGTCTTAGAATGGTCCAAAAGGCATGGATCAAGCCAGATATAATCTTAGTTGTTGATTAGGGACTTAATCTCGGTCATTGATTTGTCAACGAGAATAAGAGGAGGCTTGAGGGTCACTTGGAGAACACACCAAGAGATCAAGATTTCGACTTTCTGGGGCTGCGTTTGCTGAGAAATTTGAGAGTGATCAAAATTACAGCTGAGGGGTAGTGAATACAGAAGCAGAGAGGCAGAGAGATAGTACCAAGAGGATCAACGCAAAATCCGGGAGAGAGGGACTCAAAGCCAGCTAGAGGCCACGCAGATCCAGCTAGGGCCCACGCAGAGGCAGCTAGGAGTTGCGCAGCGCCTCAGAGAGCCAACGTGGGTGACGCAGAGGGCTAGAGGGCTGATGCATTGCCTCTAGAGGTTGACATAGGGGTTATTGGGCTGACACAGTGCCAGAGAGAGGCTGACGCTCGGGTTTCGTGGGGCAGATTGGAGTTGTGGAGTTGTTGGAGTGTTTATTCGGGGTTTCAGCCGGAATATTTGCTTCCGAGTAGAGAGGTATTACTCCGAGAGTTTTCTCTATTGGATACGCCGGATTTGGTACCCAGATTGTATTCTGAAATTGCTTAATAAATCAAACGCTCAGATAGTTGCACTGCTTTTCCCGCATTGGGTTTTTCCGGGGACATTAGTCCAAAAATAACAGTGTCACTTGTGTGCTTGTTCCTATTTCCTTCAGTTGATGATCTGTAATGTGTTGAGCATGTACTTGCATTTATTTCTAATATTTACATAGTAAATAACTTGTTAATTAACAAAACAAGTAGGTAGGAATAAATCAGTAAAGTGCATGAAGGGTTTCTAACGTGTCAGACTTAGAAATTCCAACAAGTTGAATAAAAATTATTAGGAGTGAGGGCCACTGAAGTATGAGTTTATAGAACATCAAGGCATGCATGAGCCACTAGATAACAAAGGCAAGCTAGGTGCACATATTTAGTGTCAATTGTCGATTGAGGTATAATGAAAGAATGAGGGAAACATAAAAATATCCAGTCAAATGTAATAGAGCATATAATTATGAATTATGCTACACAACTAATGGCCAAATATTCAGAAGAACCATGACAAAGCAATAAAGAATTCCATCATGTATGAGATCCACAATTATCCTAAGCATCTAAGGATGAATTCAAAACAATAGTTTCAGAAATGGATATTAGATTATCATAAAGAGAACACAAACTTGAAAACACACACCACAAGAATATCTGAAACTGATAACAAAGTGCTTTGAGCTCTTTTATTAAAATGTTTACAATACAGTGCCTCCTACTCTCAACAATTCCCCCCATCCTTTATTACGTTGTATACTTAGCCTTTAAATACCCTTTCAGCCCAAAGACCAGATACATTGCATTTTTCCACTAAGGAGATCAAAAGGTGTGTTTTCTCATAATAGAAAGATTTGGGTTAGACTCAGAAACAACATCAGACTCAGAAAATCAGTTTTATCCTCATCTGCCCGGTCTGAACAACATCAATCTCACAAAATTTGTTTTATACAACTATCCATATTCTTCTGAAAATCTTGAACTGCCTGACATGGTGCCTAAAATCCTGTTGATGCCTTGGTATATTTCCTTTTTCCTTTGAAACTAGAGCAACAACTACTGACTCATATGCTTATTGCTTCACGAATACTCTCCAGCCTCTTGCGCTCTGTTTCTTTAGCATTTCTTATTTTGGTGACTAGAGGTGAAACTGCGAGCCAATACATCGAAGCTTTAACTAAATTGGAGTTTTCTGTATATTGCCACTTTGAATTGTGCAGGGGTGTAATATCTCTGATACACCTAAGCCCTGTATGACCTGCGCTTGGAGACTTAGGGCCAAAGATCTTTTAGGGGATAAACCCTTTGGCTAGGATGAGGGGGCGATTCTTTGTAATATTACAATATAAATGGTCCAAACATGAAATATATGGGATCACAACATATATGTGCTTGGGCCCTTTAAATATTGGAAGTCGGAGATCAGTGATTTCATAACGTTGCACTTGGTTACATTGCTCAAGACTTGCGATCTCCGATGAGTGACGTGGCCCGATCCACATGGGGAAAGGATAAGGGTGTTGGAAATAATACTGAGAAGGGGGGGGTGAATCAGTATTATCAAATTCTTTTCAATATGCCTTCTTTAATTTATTGATCATTAACTTGTATATAATAATGAGCATGAAACAAGAAAAACAGATAGTCACACCAAGAACACCAGATATAAGGTGGAAACCCAATGTGGGTGAAAACCACCTGCTGCAATATGTCTCTATCTTCTTTCAATTAGAAACTTCTTTTACAATGATTTGTACTGGTGCAGTCCTTTACCAGACGCAGGCTGCAACCTGCAAAGAGCTACAACTCTCTCTCGTTTTCCAGTCTCTCCTAGAAGGGAGCTACAACCCCCTTAGCTCTTTTACTTCTTTAAGGACCACATTTCATTAATTTTCAAACTGGATCCATGAACATCAAATAATCATCAAGTACATGTAAATCACCCAATCTCCTTAATGAACCAATGAATCACCCGACTCTTCAGAATGCTGTAAACAGAAAATTAATACCAGAAATCTAAACCCAGAACTTTGCTGCAATAGATAAAAGACAATCAACAAATGCTTCAAGATAAGACAGCAACATCACCAACAGGGGCCTGCGTATATCCGCAACTCTTTTGGGACTGAACTGCGCAGATACACTCTGGTTGTTCTTCTGCTCTGTGTACTTTTCTTCAGATCCGCACCTTTACTTCCGAATTGCAGCATACATCCGCACTGTGCCTTCTTCTTGCCTGCGTACCTCGCACTTCGCCCTTTTCTGTGCTGCGTGCGCCACGCACTGTGCGTTCTCCTGCGCTGCGTACCCCGCACTGCGCCTTTGGCTTTACAGCATACTCCCGCACTGAGCCTTTTACTGAGCTGCGTATCCCCGAATTGCGCCTACGGACTTCTGATTAGGGCCAAATTTATAGTCCTCCAATGTGCCACACTCAGTTAGATCCACAGATCTGTTCATGTGCCCGAGAGATCACGACATGTCAATAGATTCACCTTAAGTTATCTCCTTGATTTAGATCTAGCTTTTAAAATCAATCACCCAAAATTTCAGATCTTAAGATATTCAAATTTCACTAGTGTTTGGCCAAGAGATCACCTTTCCTTTTTATAGGCAACCCTTTCTCAATACCATGGTCCAAAACCATAATAACACAATACCATGAACCCAATACTTGGGATCAATAATTTTGGATGCAATACCACGAACCAAAACCATTTGATCAAAAAATTGTCGGACTAATACCATGAACCATTCATGAAGATTCCCACGTGCATGCGCTTTTATGCATTGGAGAGAGTGAAACTGGGGTCCGCACCTTCTGGACGTATCACCTACGTGCATGTACGCACTGCTTGGTCGGCATACCTGCGGGTCCGCAGCTTATACTAGGATTACCTGCGGGTATCTTAATTTCCATGATTTTGAGTGCCTGAACTGAGATTTGCTACAAGAGTGAGTTGCCATCAAGTACAACACCTGTACCATAGAGCCAAACCAGAAACATAATGCCAACAAAGGGAGGGCCTAGGCCTTTGTTAAACCTTTCTCCACTTTACAAACCTTTGTTAACCTTTTTTCCACCCAACTTTAATTTAACACATAAAACATATATCCATGCCACCGTTGTTGTACCAATAGCCCTCGGTCCTTTGAGTTGTTCCTGACCATAGTGCTAGCTCCCTCATCCAAGCTCCTCAATCAGAGTTTTTCGATCAAAGGTTTTAATTTCAAGCAACGACATATCTCATCCTCTGATAGTTGATTGTGATCTGACGTCATCCTTTGCCACATGTCACATGGTGAGTGGTGACACATGTCACCCTGTTTTGCCCCCTTAGGACCCCTGAAAGTGTTGTATTTGTACCGCCACGTCATTGTTAATGTCATATGCCACGTCATGGTTGTGGGGGAGCGCCGCCCCCCTCACATCCCCACTCCCAATTCGCGCTCCGGGCGGGAGCTAGTTAATAGTGCGCTCCTGACAAGAAAAAATGCTCCCTGTTTTTTTGGGAGCATTTAGGGGAGTGTTTGAGAGCGTTCGCTCCTTGACCACTCTCGTATGTTCCAGGAGCATTTTTTTCAGAGGAGGAAGCGACCAGAGAGTGATCGCTCCCGACTGCTCCCCCCTCTAAAAAACCCTCCTGTCCAAAAAAGGCGCGCGACCGAGAGGGAGGGCAACGACATGCAACAGAGGAGGAGAGAGGAAAGGGAGGGAAAGGGGAGGGGGAAAAGCATAAATAGACCCTCCCCCTTCCCATTATTCACTTCATCCATTGAGAGCAAGAGGAGCAAGAGAGAGTTTGGAGCTTGGAGCTTGGAGAGAGGAGCTTGAGGAGCTTGCAAGGGGAGATTGGAGCTTGGGATTGAAGGCCAAAGAGGTAGGATCTACACTCTAATCTAGCATTTTTTTTTATGTTCATTGCTAAATAAATAAATAAATAATTTCTCTATTTCCAATTCCCATTCCTCCATTCTTTTGTAGACTCAAAACTTCAAAGTTCAAACATCATGGTTATATGGCTTGGCATTTTCTTCTTCTTGGTTCCTTTTTTGGTTATTAGGGTGTTGGAGAGTAGAAGGAAGGTTGATCAAGAAGAAGATGAAGAAGTGGGTTATAGTGGATTTGATGAAAACCCCGGAGAGGAGTACCTTGGTGAGGAGGAAGAAAGTGAACATGATTCAGCCCAAAAGCTAAACAAGACCAAACCCCATTGTGGAAATATGTTTCTAGGCTTGAAGGAGGGAAAGGGGGTGGAACTGCTAAATTTGATTTCCCCCATTGCAACAAAACTTACATAGGTTCATAAAACCTGTGCTAGAAGGCACCTCTGTGGGAAAAGGTCATGGGATGAAGATAAACCAATAGGAATCATAACTTGTGCAAGTGTGTCAGCAACAGATAGAGCCAAATAAATAAGGGAAGTGGAGGAAGCCCAAAACAAATCTAAAAAATCAAAGGGTTTCTTTGAACATAGCTCACAAGCACATCAACATGCACAAAGAACTCCTTCAACATCCTCCCATGGCAGTGGATATGGAGGCTCAGAACCAAACATCTCTTTAAGGCGTAGAACCATATCAGATTTCCTTGATGAAGGGTGTAGGAATGATGTGAATTAAAAAATTTACCGGTTTCTCTATGCATGTGGGATACCATTCAATGTTCTTCGCTCACCTTATTGGCATGAAATGGTTTTTTCCATAAATGATGCCCTTAAATAATACAAGAGCCTTGGGTATGACAAGGCTAGAACCGTAGTCCACATGGGGTAGCTCAAGCGGCAATGGCCGTGGAAATGAAGTCTCACCGAACCGGAAGTCTTGGGTTCAAATCTTGGGCTACCCTTCCCCCGTTGAGGGGTACTTAATGGACATGTAAATCGGAGAGTCCCGCCCTAGCCTACAAAAAAAAAAAGACAAGGCTAGAACCGTTGGACTTGATCATGAAAAAGAAAAAATATCACATTCTTATGAGTAGAATGACAAATTCTTGCACTGAGCATGGGGTGTCCATTGTATCTGATGGATGGATAAATTTAAAGGGCAAGCCATTGATAAGTGTTCTTGCTATGTCTGTTAGTAGTGCCATCTTTCTTTCAGCATATGATTACTCAGAGAAGTTCAAGACTGGCATCAACATTTCAGAACCATTACTTGAAACAATTGAATGTATTGGGCCATACAATGTCATCCAAGTCATCACTGATAATTCTGTTAATTGTAAGGTAGCTGGAGCAATTATTGAGGATAAATACCCCAACATATTTTGGTCTGGGTGTTTGGTTCACACAATGAACCTTTTGATGCATGATATTATTAAGAACAAAAACCAACAATACAAATGGATTGGTGATTTGTACAAGAGGGGCAAAGAAATGATAAAATTTATTATAAATCATAGCAATACCCATGGGCTTTTCCGCCGTCACTCAAGATTGGAGTTGTTGAAGATTGCGAAGACTAGATTTGTTAGCTATTACCTCACCTTCAGGCGCCTTTTGAAGGTAAGAGAGTCATTGGCTAGCATGGTATCAAGTCCACATTGGCAGGTGTTAAAGGAAAGGGCTAGAAATGCAATTGACAAGCAAGGTTTTGAACAAGTGGAGGAGACCACTCTTGATGGTCTATTTTGGGCACATGTGAGGCAAGTATTGGAATTCACCAAGCCCATTTATAACATGATTCATTTTGCAGATACAGATAAACTAGTGATTGGGGAGGTGTATGAGCAAATGGATACCATGTTGGGGAAATAAAAGATATTGTTTAGAAAGATGATCCCAACTTGTATACATTGATTCACAATTGTGTGTGTACACAATGGAATAAACTCAATGTTCCACTACATGCCTTGGCATATATCCTTATGCCAAAATACTACTCCATCTTGGTTGGGCCAATCTATGCCTGGGGGTTGGGGTTAGGGTCAAA
The DNA here is from genome assembly GCA_000404065.3 of Pinus taeda. NCBI lineage: Eukaryota > Viridiplantae > Streptophyta > Pinopsida > Pinales > Pinaceae > Pinus > Pinus taeda. The sequence continues at coordinate 91,933 of APFE031707904.1, read as the reverse complement.
CCCCATACAGTTCCAGAGGTATCTACAGGATATATGCAAGCATTAGACAAGTTGGTACCTGATAGGGAGGTGTGTTCTAATCTACATGTTGAATTAGGTAGATATTTCAGTTGCACTGGTTTTTTCGGTTCTTTGCATGCAATGGAAGATAAAGACAGATTTGATGCTGTCACATGGTGGGAAGCATATGGCAGCATGGGACTTTTGCCAAAATTGGCAAAAAAAAGTTCTCTCACTGGTTGTAAATACTTCTTCTGCAGAGAGGTATTGGAGCACCTACAGCGTCATACATAACGTGAGAAGAAACAGACCCAATGAAAACAGGGCAGAAAACTTGGTTTATGTGCACTACAACTTGAGGTTGTTGAGTCATTATTGTGATCGGGCTTATGAGTGTTGATTTGGGGTAGCATCGGATGTGCTCTAGCCACGAAAATTGGTTGAGAGACTAAAGCACATGAGATTTCCAAGCTCCAGAAATGGTTTGGTCAGAATCTAACCAGTTTGGAAGATATTCCCTAAGTCTAAACTTAGGGAAAATAAAATATTAATGTGAATTAATATAAAACTGAGTTAGAATGGTCCAAAAGTCATGGATCAAGCCAGATCTAATTTTTGTCGTTGATTAGGGACTTAATCTCGACCATTGAATTGTCAACGAGAAAAGTATAAGTGGAGGCTTGAGGGTCACTTGGAGAACACACTGAGTTGATCAAGAATTCGTTTTCTAGGGCAAGGCTTGCTGAGGAAATCGAAGGAGTGATTAGAGTTGCAGCTGAGGGGCAGTGAATGTAGTAGTAGAGGCAAAGATAGTACCGAGAGCATCAGTGTAGAAGCTGGGAGAAGTTTGATGCAGAGCCAGCTAGAGGCCAAATAGAAGCAGCTAGAGGCCACGCAAAGGCATCCAGGAGCTACGCAGAGCCTGAAGAGGGCCAACGTGGGAGACGTAGAGCCTCCAGAGGCTGACGCTGGGCCAGAGAGGCTGACGCAAATCCTAGAGGTTGACGCTGGGATATTTAGTGGGGCAGATTGGGGCTGATATCTATCTCCGACTAAGAGGTACTACTGTCGAGGGCATTCTCTGTTGGGTGATCCAATTCTAGCACTAGATTGTATTATGAAAATGCTTAATAATAAAACCCTCAGATAGCTGCACCGGTTTTCTCGCATTGGGTTTTTCCGGAGACATTGGTCCAAAAATAACAGTGTCACTTGTGTGCTTGTTTTTCCTTCAGTTCATGAACTGTATGTGTTGAGACTGTACTTGTATTTATTTTCAGTATTTACATGGTAAATAACTTGTTAATTAACATAACAAGTAGGAAGAAATAAATCAGAAAGTACAGGAAGAATTTCTAACAGTTAGACTTAGAAATTCCAACAATGAAGATCCAACATATAAAATTTGGGACAACCACCTAGAGGATGATAATTTGGAGGATGGCACTATACATCTTGAAGAACTGGAAGTAGAACTTATGAGAGATGAAGATGAAGCAACAACAACCACGCCACCCCCACCATCCAGTAGCAGTGCCAGTGCTCGAGTTCCAAGTCTTGTTTCTTTGTTGTCGCCGCCACCATGTACATCCTCACGTGGAGGGCATGTGCCTTCTGGTTCTGGTCGTGGGACTGTGAGGAAGGACACTCCTAGAAGACCACCACGACCTACTCAGAAATTAGACATTTCACGTGGTGGCAAGAGGAAGCTGTAGATGATAGGTTTACTTGTCTTTTCTAGTTTCTAATAGTTTTAATAACTGTTGACTCTTTCATATTTATTATGATAATTTTTGTAAACAATATATGACAATTTAAGTTTGAGGTTTGAAGTTGGCAATTATAACTCATTGGTAATGAATTATGAATATGATGCTTCGTGAAAGTTGAAAGCTGTTTCATTTCATGTTAGATATTCTTTGTTGTAATGGTTACACTTCGCTTACAAATACAACTTTGGTGATCAATTATGATAAATGTTATATATTGAATTTTGAAAGTGTTGTCGCACAGAATGTCTAGGCACTGTGACAACGGCTCAAATCGGGGGTTGTCACCTTGGTTCCCAATCTCTCCGTTTAAGCTGTCTCCCTACAGCAGGCTAAGTGGGGTAGACCCTATGGAAAAATGAAGAAGAACTAGTTGGGAACCAACCAGTGCGGGAGACACAGTGAAGCGATCAAGTACTTGATTAAGATTTAGCAAAGACTTGTAGGATTTGATAAGATTTTAAACGATTGATACTAGTGCCTTATGGAGTCAATGATTTTGCTAGGGAAATTAATACCAAGTAATCGATTAGCAACTGCTGCTTAGATGAATGACTATTTTATATGAAATGCAGATCCTAAAACTAATGTGAGATGCAAGAATCTTGGTTAATTTTAGTTTAAATGCCTTTTTAAATGTGAACCCTTCAATCCTTTCTATGTTGAGCCTGATTTTGTAGTAATTGGCAAAGAGAAGATCAGGAGAAGCACACTAAGGTGTGATTAACGATACCTCTCCTAAAATTCTAACATACCCGGTGCCTCCAGCGCTGCAGAGAGTTGTGGCTCTAACGACTGCAAAGTCACCGTTTTAAGTACTATTAAAATAGGCTTCTCAAGCAAAGATTGATAGATACCTATCTCTCTATCAACCAATCTTATGCTTGGAAGTAAATTTTATTTATGCAAAACTAACTTATATGCAAATGCACCAGATGATGAGAAGATGAGATGAAGTTAGATTCAAGGATGAAAAGATGTTTATGTCGCAGAAACTTCCAATACCCAAATGAAATGTTTGCTTTATTAAATGAAGACTCAAAATTAAACCCCTGAAGTGTAAGGGCCATTAAAGCAGATTCATGAACCTGTAACTAATTTCCTGTTATTTGCAGAATTAACTAGCAGAATTAATGAAGGTACTTACTTGTGCACTTGCAGTTGCTGATGTCTTCTGCAACTCTCTTACGGTTACCAAAAGACTGAAACCACCCAGCCAAACTAAGCAGAACCTCACTGCTCAGTCCAGTAAGCTTCTGAGTCGAAGCAGACTGTTCCCCCGTGCCCAGAACCTCTGATCAATCCGCGCTCTTCCTTCCTGTGGATAATTTCAAATTCTGCTCCTCTTCCCCCTTCAGTTCTCCTGTTCTCCTCTTCCTCTCCTCCCTTTTTTTGTTCTCCCATTCTTGGTTTATAAACTAATTCTTAGCGGTGGCTGCCTTTCCTCCAACACCCACCGCTTCCTTTCCTCATGACACCCTTCCCATGTCGTGTCAAAATATATTAATTTTAATTAACTTTCCTTTTCCTGATTTTATTTTAATATAAACATTAGACATATATTAAATTACTTTATTATTAGTTTATTTTTATATTTTATTAATTTGATAAATATAATTTATTTATTAAAATTTATTTGATATTATTTCTATAAATAAGTTGTTACATACACCCCCCCTTCAGAAAACTTTGTCTCGAAGTTAGAGTTTTATCTTATATGAATATTCATGATAGTGCTTAGGATTATATATTGAGGTTAAATTCTTACTTAATGTAAGAGCACTATAAATTTTGATGGTTTGAATACTTTAGGTTTATGACTTTAATGATCATGTTTTTATTTCATTAGGTCCCTCAGCTATTACAAAATCATCCTATCCTTCCTAATCTCTTCCGCTCTCATCCTATCCGTTCTCTACTGGAGTATGCGATGGCGTCATTTATACTGACCTAACCATTCATAAACTCTAAGGATGACAGTGTCGGTTATACCGACCTGATTCCTAGTAGGCATCCAGCAGTCATCATCACACGTCTAGGGGAGCGTGACTCACACAGTCCTCCCATGACTCCAAGGTTCGGAGGATAAACGGTGGGCAACACCTCCACCTACCTCAATAGAATTAGGGTTAATACTCTATCATAGAATCTCTTTGAGCCTTAATTGTTCTGAGGTTTTGTCATCACATGGTCATTTTGGTAATGGATATTATCTGCAATCATAAACACTTGTCCATGCATTTATATAATGTGCATTAACATATTCAAAACAAATAGCTTATGTATAATTTACACATGTCAACTACAGTATTACTTTGTCATATTCTATTCATGTCATTGACTTTCATATTAAAATGTAATTATTCTTTGATTTCTATCTCATCAATCATATTGATACGCATAATAAAACAGAGTTATCATATCTTAATTCCCATCAGAAGCAAAATCACTTAAATATTTTAAACTTTACTATGACAACTATAATTTAGTAAGATCAATATCATATTCCGTTTTGGTATCCCTATACCAGCGGAATTTAAACAGATATCATGTCATAAAAATTTACGTTTATATATGATCATTCAAAATGGTTCTGAACCTCTGATTTACAGTAAAGTATATATATATAAAACATAGTTTAAAGTTCTTCAAAATTGACATAGATTAGGGTATCTTTGACATATGTTCTCTGTATCTTCCCAAGTAGCTGATCCAGGGCTATACTTGTCCCACTGGACCTTAACTTGGTCTATTAGACGATTTCTGAGTTGTCAAACTCCACGTTCCAGTATACGTAATGGTTCGACCGATATTATTCCTTCGTCTGAAACATGTAGTTCCTTCCATTGAAGGTTATGAGATTGATCAGCTATATAGTGTCTTAATACAGATACATGAAATACATTATGAATTTTATGCAAGTGAGGTGGCAGTGCAAGACAATAGGCAACAAGTCCAACTCTTTCCATGACTTTAAATGGTCCAATAAATCGGGGTGACAACTTTGTCCCTTTTTCAAATCGAATAGAACTCTTATTTGGTCTGATGCAGATGAAAACCTGATCCCCTACTTCATACTTCCTATCAGTTCTGTGAGCATCAACATAACTCTTTTGTCTATCGTGTGCTTCCTTTAACTGTTGTCTAATTTGTCTTACCTGCTCTTCCATTTCTTGGATTAATTTTGGTCCTATTATCACTCGATCTTCTAACCTGTCCCAACTTAACGTTGTTCTGCAAGGTCTGTCGTATACTGCTTCGAATGGAGACATTCCAATCGAACTGTGGTAACTGTTATTGTATGCGAATTCGACTAAGGATAAGTACTTTTCTCAGTGTGATTGCTGATCCATAACATACATTCTCACATATCTTCAAGTACTTGATTTACTCTTTCTGTTTGTCCATCGGTTTCGAGGTGATAAGCTATGCTCAAATTTAGTTGAGTTCCTAAGGCTGACTGCATGCAACTCTAGAATCTTGAAGTGAATCGTGAATCTCTATCGGATATAATCTTCTTAGGTACTCCATGAAATCTGATAATTTAATTTATGAATACTTGAGCTACGTCAGCAACTTCGTAAATATCTCTTACGGGAATGAAATGTGGGTTTTTTGTTAATTTATCCACTACTACCAGAATGGCATTGTGTCTTTGAGAAGTAAGAGGTAGTCCAGTGATGAAATCCATAGAAATGATCTCCCATTTGGTCATAGAAATGTCGTGAAGTTGTAAAAGACCGGCTAGATGACAATGATCTGCTTTTACTTGTTAACACTCCAAACATTTTGCAACAAATTGAACGATATCATGTTTCATGCCCGACCAGAAAAAGAGTTTCTTGGTATCTGCATACATTTTCCTTACTCCAAGATGTGCACAATACATTGCTCTGTGGGCTTCCTTAAGAATAGTGTCTTGAAGATCCTTATTATCTGGAATATACATCCTTCCATGGAATCATAAGATTCCATCATCTTCTAGTTCATATCCTTCAAACTTAGATTCTTTCGGCTTCTTACCTTCAAGACTAGATCTCACCTTTAAATACCAACTATCTTTTATGAGATATTCTAGTACTCACTGCCTTAAATTTACTTTGATAGGTATGAGAGAGAATATCTGTGGTCTTCTGCTTAAAGCATCTGCTACTACATTTTATTTTCCCTTAATATATGATATTCCAAAGTCATATTCACTTAGGAATTCACTCCATCTTCTTTGTCTAGCATTTAAGTCTCTTTGGGTGAACAAATATTGTAGACTTTGATGGTCGCTTTTAAGTGTAAAACTTCGTCCCACCAGATAATGTCTCCAGATATTTAGAGCTAGTACTACAACGGCTAACTCTAAATCGTGAGTAGCATAAAGTTCTTCATGAGGTTTTAACTTCCTGGAGGCATATGCTATTACTTCTCTTTCCTGCACCAATACTGCACCTAGCCCTTGTTTGGATGCATCAGTACATACCGTAAAATCTTTGTCCATATCAAGGACTCTTAAGATTGGTGCATTGGTCAGTAGTCTTTTGAGTTCAAAGAATGCTTTATTACATTCTTCAGTGCATTCATACTTAACACCTTTACGTTGAAGGGTTGTAATTGGCTTTGCAGTTTTGGAGAATCCCTCCACAAATCTTTGGTAATAACCGGCTAAACCCATAAAGCTTCGTATTTCATGTGCGTTTTTCGGTATTGGCCATTCCATGATTGCTTTTACCTTCTCAAGATCTACTAAAATCCCTTCATCTGATATGATATGACCTAAGTAATGAATTTTTCCTAAAAGAATGAACACTTAGATAATTTTCCATACCATTGATGTTTTCTAAGGCAGGACAATACTATTTGTAAATGATCTTCATGCTCTTTCTTATTCTTGGAATAGATGAGAATATCATCTAAAAAGACTTGTACAAATTGATCAAGATATTCGCGGAAAACACTGTTCATAAGATTCATAAATACTGCTGGACCATTTGTTAATCCAAATGGTACCACAGTAAATTCATAATGTCCAAAACGTGTCTGGAATGCAGTCTTAGAAATATCGCTGTCAGAAATCCTTAGCTGATGATAGCCTGATCAAAAATCAATTTTTGAAAAGACAACAGTTCCTTTCATTTGATCGAAAAGATCATCGATTCGAGGCATAGGATATCGATTCTTTACTATAGCTCGATTCAAGTCTCGATAATCTATGCATAATCTTAAGGATCCATATTTCTTCTTGACAAAAATTACAGGAGCACCCCACGTGTTATACTAGTTCGAATATGTCCTATATCCAATAGTTCCTTCAATTGAATTTGCAATTCTTGAAGCTCTGGAGCCGTCATTCTATAAGATGTTTTAGAGATTGGTTGAGTACTAGGTTTCAATTCAATAGTGAGGTCTAACTCTCTTACAGGGGGTAATCCTGGTAGTTCCTTTGAAAATACATCCGGAAATTTGGTTAACACAGGATATTGTTCTAAGGATGGTCCTTTTTCTTTACTTACTTCTTGAATTACATATGCCTAAAAACCTTTTCTTAAGCAACGCTTCATTTTCATCGTTGATATGTAGCATAAAGATACTTTTCTCTTGATTCCTTGAATTTGGATCGCTTCTCCTTCATCATTTATACCTAGAATTTTTTTCCCATAACAATCTACTCAAGCTTGATGAGCTTCTAGCCAGTCCATACCTATGACAAGATCATAAGTTCCTAAGGCCGTGACATAAACTTTCAATTTAGTCGTACAGACCCCTAGGTCAATTTTACATTGATCCACACTTAAGTCTACGGATTGGAGTTCTCCTAAGGCCACTTCTACCTGTCTGAAATCATTTTGTTTGTGAGCTGCCAACCTACATTTGTTTAATGCATATGATGAAATGAAACTATCTATGGCACCAGTATCAAATAAAATTTTGAGTTTTATACCATTAATAATACCTGAAGATTCTACTACGGTGGATTAATGTGTTGCTTGGTCGTTGTTGACTACAGCATGAATTCTATGATTACCTTGATTATTTGACATTGGTTCCTTTCCAGTCCTATGTAATACACTTGATGAAGCTTCTAGACAATCATGTTGAAAATGCGGTCCTCCACATCCCCAACTGTTAACCTGCGTTGGTCCTCTTGAATCAGGACATGAATTTCTAGATGAAGAACTTTGTCCTCTCATGTTGTTTCCTCTCGAATTTCTTCCCCTATTAGTAGTTCCACGAGATATCCATGGACTAGTGTTGGATGATTCAGCGGCTATAGTATTAATTGCCATGGGAGCTCTTGTTCCTACATTTCTTGGGGTAAATCTATTACCATAAGGTGGCCTTGAGCTGCCTCCTCTGAATGAATTTCGGGGAGCCTTTCCAGAAAACCCTGATTGTACAAGTTCTGCTAGCCCGACATCCTTTTGGATTCCTAGATGTTCTTCTACGTAATGGCCACATTCTACTGCCTCAGCTACCGATGATGGTTTCCACATGTTCACCAAGGCCCTGATGTGAGGATTTAATCCAAATATGAAGTGTTCAACCCAATGTTACTTGGGAGCGGGAGCGAAAGCGAGGAGTGGGAGCGAAAACGGGAGCGGGAGCGACATTTTCAGAAGCTCCCGGTTTGGGAGCGAATCCCGGAGCAATTTTTTAAAAATATATATATTTTTTATATTTTTTAATTTTTGATACATATATGTCAATAAAAACATGTAGAATGATAAATTAGATATAAAAAACATAAGAAAACATAGATTGATCATTGAACCATATCACATCAATCATCTAGAAGTTATAATCTTCATCAACCATGTCCACAAGTTAGTAAAATTCATATTACAACTGCAACATATTGAGTCTCGTGAATCATGATTCATCAAATTCAATCTTAAAGTTTCAACTTCAAGCTTTCAAAATTGAAAATTCAATATATAACATTTATCATCATTGACCACCAAAGTTGTACTTGTAAGCTAAGTTTAACCATTACAAGAAATAATATCTTAGATATTTCTAAGTCCTAAATTCTAACTGTTAACATGAAATGAAATGTTATAAAATGAAACATGAATAACGAAATGAAATGAAACAACTTTAGTCTTTCACGAAGCATCATATTCATAATTCAAAATCATTACCAATGAGTTATAATTGCCAACTTCAAACTTCAAACTTTCATTGCCACAGTCATATATTGTTTACAAAAAATATCATTATGATATGAAAGAGTCAAGAATCAAGACTCAACAGTTATAAAAACTAATAGAAACTAGAAAAGACAAGTAAATTGTAAATCTATTATCTACTACTACATGTGGCCCTTGCCACGAGAGTCTAATGTATGAGCAGGTCGTGGTGGTCTTCTAGGTGTCTCCCGCACAGACCGGAAACCAGAACTAGAAGGAACATGCCCTCCACGTGAGGGTGTAGATGGAGGTGGCGACAGCAAAGGAACAAGACTCGGAACTCGAAAACTGCTACTGGATGGTGGAGGTGGCATGTATGCTACTTCATCATCCTCCCTTATAAGTTCCTCTTCCAGTTCTTCAAGATGTATAGTGCCATCCTCCAAATTGTCATCCTCTAGGTGGTTGTCCCAAATTTTATATGTTGGATCCTCATAAGCCCGATCACAGTAATGACTC
>APFE031707904.1:25101-59855 GCA_000404065.3 Pinus taeda | reverse complement strand
AAGAGCAGAGCAAAATAGAGCAAAACAGTACAGATCAGTACAGGGCAGAACAAGTCAAAGCAGATCAGGCAGAATTGAGCAGAGCAGGGCAAGGGTCAAGCTATTCAGGGCAGTGCATTTGATGGATGAATAGTAACGACCGATAGACAAATTGCAGATGAAGTTCTCCATGGTTGAGAGGGAGTGTTAAAATTGGCAACCAGGGCAAAACTTCATGTGGGTTATCTTATTCATGGCTGGTAATATTTTTATTAAATTCCTCTCGTCGAGAGGTGTAGGATTGATATAAAGATCATCCGATTCCGATAAGTATTCATGGAGATATGAATTTATTTTGATTATGGAATTATTATCAAGCCGACCTACAACTCATGTAGGCTAAGAAGCCCAACAGTCGCATCTATTCACCCACCAACGTTGTGTATAAATATAAGAGGACTTTTCCTCATTTGGACTCACTCATCTCATCACATCTCTCTCTCTCTCTAATGCGCAGATATGAGTCTCTTCTCTACTGCACTGAAATGGGTCTCTCTCTCTCACACGTGAAGCCGGAAGTTGCTAAATTTGAAGCTGCAACTGCAGAAGTAAAGATTGACTTGCGAGGCCTAGAAGATCTCCTCTTTGAAACTGCGCTGTAGGTTCATCTAAACCTCCTCTGAAAGCCGCAACTTTTGGTGGTGGAATGAAGTCAATCCGATGAACGGTTTGCAAGATATCGACTGCCCTATTTTGAAGCCGGAAACTGCTGAAACTGACGCTGCAACTGCAGAAGTAAAGATTGACTTGCGAGGCCTAGAAGATCTCCTCTTTGGAACTGCGTTGTAGGTTCATCTGAACCACCTCTGAAAGCCGCAACCTCTGGTGGTGGAATGAAGTCAATCCGATGAACGGTTTGCAAGATATCGACTGCCCTAGTTTGAAGCTGGAAACTGCTGAAACTGACGCTGCAACTGCAGAAGTAAAGATTGACTTGCGAGGCCTAGAAGATCTCCTCTTTGGAACTGCGCTGTAGATTCATCTGAACCTCCTCTAGAAGCCGAAACTTTTGCTGGTGGAATGAAGTCAATTCGACGGTCGGTTTGTGAGATATCGTCTGCCCTAGTTTGATAATGAAGTCGCTAATGCTGATGTTGCTGATCTAGGGTTTGCTACTGCTGATATGAATCAGATTTATTGTACTATTTCTCTCTACTGAATTATGAAGATAAAAGAAGATTTGATCAGAAGGGTTTCCCGACACATTGTGGGGTTTGTCCCTGGCTAGCCGCCACATCTTGTGTCTCTTGTCTTGGCTTGTTTTCTGTCGATCGTTTAATGTTCTATCTGCACTTTCCTTTATATATATGTGATTGCTAATCTGTGGAATATAATAAGAAAAAGAAGTAAACTGTTACAAGCATAGAACATACCATAACTTAACATCATCGCCCACCAAGGTGTTGAAAAATAGATTAGGGAAGCAATTTTTAACTCGATATTTTCCTCACATGACATTTACATGTGATATTAGGATTTTCTTATCATTATTATGTTTATGTTATTTACCATCAAATAAATGGAAAAACAATAGAGATCACATAGACACAAGATATAGGCTCCATGCCAGGGCAAAACCCCTCCAAAAGGGAAAACCCACAAGAACTTCTCTTCTTATCAACTTCAAAGGAGACTTCCAAGACCAAACTTTAGACTAGGGCTCCACAAAGACTAAGTAGACGAACCTACAACTAAAGACCCTTATTCTGTAACTTCGCTCTTCTGGTCAATAGTCATACTTCTGCAATTTCAGACATTTCATCTACAAGCTAGACTTCAGACTTTTCTTTTGTAGCTTCAAATCCCTTCTGCAATTTCACTCTTGTTCTTATGACCACAAATCAGATATGATACCATGCTCCAAGGACGTCGAAGTACCTCTCTATATATAAACTCTTCAAGAGGCTCTTTAAGCCCTTCTTAAGGTTAACATGAGCAAGGTTGGCCACCTTATCTTGGGAGCCCTCTAGACATTTAAATACATAGAAAAAAAATAAAAAATAAAATAAAATAAAAAACTTTCTATGATCCAAGAGCCCAAAAGGGTCTTTCACATGAAGACAATGACGCTTGACTCGAGACAATTCTACAAGCATGCAATGGATGTTGATTTTGGGTAGCATTAGATGTGCTCTAGCCATGAAATTTGGTGGAGAGGCTAAGGCACATGAGATCTCCAAGACCTAGAAATCGTTTGGAGAAATTCCACCCAGATGAAGAGTTATTAAAATAATTAATATTTTTAATGAGTTCCTAAGTCTAAACTTAGGAAAATAAAAATATTAATATGTATTAATAAAATATGGGTGAGAAAGTTCTAAGTGACAAGGATCAATCCAATTCTAATTTTAGTCGTTGATTAGGGACTTAATCTCGACCGTTGATTCGTCAATAGAAAAAGTATAAGAGGAGGCTTGAGGGTCAGTTGGAGATACACCAAGTGATCAAAGAATTCGATTTCTGGGGCGAGTTTTGCTGAGGAAATCGAGTTAGTGATCGGAGTTGCAGCGAGGGGCAGTTCAGCAAGGGATTTTCATCTAAGGCTGAAGAACACATAGCAGAGAGGCAGCGCAGTGCTAGGAGAGACAGTGCAGGTCGTAGAAGGGCTGACGTAGAGGCCGTAAAGCTAACGCAGAGGATGCAAAGGGCTAACGCAATGAGACGCAGAAGCCGCAAAGGCTGACGTTGGGCCTCAAAGGCAGCGTTGGGGAGATTCTGTGGGACAAACTGGAAGCAAATCAGCAAATTCTGAGCCACGAGATGGTGACGCAGCTCCTAGAGGAGTGACACAGTTCCTGAGCAGTGCTTGGAGCAGCTTTCGCTGTCCAACATAGGGAACAACTGGAGTCACTGTGGGGTTTGATCATCCAGTTGCTGATCTGCCGGAAAATCTGTCTCTGGATAGAGGTACCACTGCCAAGGATATTCTATTTTGGGTAAGCCATTTCTGGGACCCTAGTTGTATTCACAAAATCTGCTTAATAATACAAACCCTCTATATAATGCACCAATATTCCTGAATTGGGTTTTTCCAGGGACAATTGTCCAAAAATAACGATGTCCCTTGTGTTATTGTCTCAGTTTATTTCAATGCGTGATCTGTATATTTGTGAAGGTTGCAATAGTGTTTACTTTGATGTTATGCAATTAAATAACTTTTTAATGTAAAGAACAAGTAGGAGATTGTAAACCATTAATTGCAGTAGGGGTTTCTAATGTATTAGATTCAGGAATTTTCACAATGGATGCCTTGACCTATTGACCAATGACTAAAGCATGGAACCCATGCTTCATAAATATTTTATTTTTCATTTTTCTTTTTTCTGATCAATACATAACCATTACATCATGACATGAGACAAATGGCAATTATGAAGATCGAAACTAGTTACATTTCCCAACACTCCCTCTTAACTAGGGAGGTATTCATAATTGTCCAATCGGAATAAGGACAGTACTCCATTTGAAAAGTTCTTATAAGAAGAGATCCAGATTGATAAGCATCACTTATCACAACCAACATTGTCACATTACCCAAGGCCTCAACAAGTACACTCTACCTCTCACAAGATCAGAGCACAATGTTGGAAGGCATTCGATAGGACATCATACTGCCTCATCATGGTACATACTCCACCTACGATACCTGGAGTAATCCTACCAATGGACCATTCTTATCCAAGTCCATGTGACTTGGGATCTTCATCCTAATCCATCACATTACATGACTCAAGAATGTTTATGCAAGATGTTTATCCAATCCAAGATTCTCCTTATCCATGTCCATGTACTTGACTTAGGACATCAATCCTAATCCATTATAGTGCCCAACACAAGGAGAACCAAACATGTCATCATTCTCCCTATCCATGATGCATGCACTAGACTTACGACTATTAGTTTTGGTCTAGTACATGACACAGGGAGAACCAGTGTCCAACCTTACTCCCTCTAAATCAGGGAGGATATCCCTATTTTCCTTTTAATCAGAAAATAGATCCTGCTCCTATTCAAGGAGACTTCTTTTACTCCCTCTCAAACCTAGAGGAGATTCACAACTTCGAAGTCACAACCACAAGTCCTCTTGTCTTTCATAAAAGCACCAACTATCAATTCATTATAGCTTGCATAGCTCTCTCTCTCCCCTGCATCTCACTGTACAGAGCATGCTTCCTTTCATGGTATCACGGATCAAGGAGCTATCTTCTCACAATAGATTTTAGGTCATTTATCTTGCACATCACTTACATCTCGACTTTATCAATGAAGGCTTTCTATTGAACCTTCCCAAAACTCAAGTTGATCATGGCTTCCTGAAAGTGATCTTCCTTCTTGAACTTCAAGTTATCTTCTCACACTGATACCTTCCAATCCCAAGATGAGCACATCTTGATCTTCATAAATGTCAGGGACCAGATGTTGAGCTTTTCCCTCAATATTCACATATCATGTACCCCTGCAACATCTTTCCAGGGAGAAAAACAATATGTTAGCCAAATAACTAATAATAGATACCAACATCAAACTTAACTTACCATGATGATCTTCTCAACAAATCATCAACATCTTCATAGACCATCGCCACACGTGTCTTCCTTTTATGTATCAAAGTGCCCAAGGATCCAACTTGATTACCAAGTTACCATTTTCATTCAAAGATCATGTTATATGTTTAACATATATATTCTAACGAGAAAGTCTCAATATTTTTTTCTTTCTAAAGTAAGTCAACTTCATTTTTCTAGGTATCATAAACTTTTCCTATAGGATTTATATAATTCCTACCCAAAAGTTATGCTTGCATTCAATTGTCTAGCTATTAGGCCTTAAATGAGTTAACATCTCATATTTAAAGACAAACGAATCTCTTTCATTATGAGACTGCAGCTAGATCAATCATATTTTATCATCCTTCAGGGGTATATTTCATAATGCTTCTTCCAAGAACCTCCAAAGTGATGGTTCTTATAGGATCTTGAGGATCCACCTTAGCAAAATGATTGACATAATGCAAGTTGATCTCATACTTTAAAAGACTAGATGATTCCTATAAAGCAATCCAACCTAAATATGCAATTGCAATGTTCCTTTTTCTAGTGTTCCTTATGACATGGTTAGGATGGACTTTCAGAGTTGGGGGCAGACAAGTCACAGGTGCAGGTTAGTGTCACCAACGGGCCCAAGGGCTTTTGGAGGGTTTTATGGAGTTTCTAAAAGGTCCGATGGCATTTTCTTGGTATATTCCCTCATCCACACAATTTGCTTTCCATTCTAGCACATTCCGACAACTTTTAGAAAACAAAGTTATTATTGGGCCTAACTCAATTAATTATGCTTAAGGTGGCATTCCGGGAGGAATACTTGATAGAACACCTTAGTGTAATAGGTTGTTGGAACCAGAACGAGAAGATCTAGATGATGGGATGGTTAGATGTGAGTTTCACTGCCCTGAGGAGACATGGTGGACAATTTACCCTTTTTCCCCATTAAAAAAGTATATTTTAATTAAAATAAAAGAGGGAAAAGTGCTCCATGATTAATATAATAATAAAATAAGAGGGTCTGGAGAGGTCCATCAGATCTATATAAGAGGAGGAGGAGGCCATTGAAGGACATCTTGGATTTGATATTTCTTCTTGCATGAGAGGTTGAGAACCCGGTTCTCTACTTCATTGGTAGCCCTAGGATGGAAATCCTTGGGTGATTTAGTGAGATTAGGCGAGTACCCATCTCCCCTTGGTGAGTTCATCCAGAATTCACAGGGGAGCTTAGCAGTGGCAGTTCAGTTCAGATTTGGTGGAGGGTCCGTGTAACATTGGAGCAGATCCTTCAGGCCTGTTCTATCTCAGCTATTTTTGTTATTCCAACATGTAAAACCCCAGTTTATACATTATAATAAAAGCTGAGAATTATTTCTGCTCATTGTATGATTGAATTGCATTCATTCTCTTGTTCTATTTTACATGGAAATCTTCTGTTTATGAATGGAAAATTTATCTGAAGTATTTCTGAGTTAAAATTTCAAGAAAACCCCAAATTGTTCCATTTGGGACATTACAGTGGTAAAAGAGTTGTGCTTCCTGCCAGCCTGAAGGTTTTAATTGCAGATTGTCGAAAGCCTATTTTGAAGGTGCCAATGCCATCATTTTGCTGCAGAAAAATTTGTCATGGGCATTAGATATTCTACAAAATCTTTGTTGCAAAATGCTAGACAAATCTTCTTGGGTTTTATCGCCCACTTAATAATCACCCGACAATTATTGGCCAAGTTGAAGGTGCAAGTAATCTCAGGGCTGAGCTAATTTTCTTTTAAAGAAGGCCGACTCTTATATAATTTTTTTTAAAAGAGCCAAAATTTTGTTGAATGTCGAATTCCATCCTATATATATATATATAGGGCCAAAATATTGTTAAGTGGGGCTGTAAATTTCTTAAGTGAGCCGACTCTTGTGTGAAAGACCAAAAATCAAAGTTAAAAAAAAAAAAGAAAAAGGAAGAAGGGGCCATGTGTGCTATGGAGCCCATTTTTCCTTGAAGGCCGAAATTCATTTGGGCCAAATTTCATTGTTACATTATGAAAACCAAGCCAGTCGACATAAGGTTTTTCTGAGGACCGAATATGTACCAGAGAGCTGCAATCCTTATTCTGATTCCGAGCCCCATTCTCCCATTGAAGCATTGGTCGACAAGGGATCAAGCTCAGTTAAGGGAAAACAATAAAAACGTGACTTGTTCCCATTAGCAGCATCTGTTTCCCCAATATGACGGTGCAAACTGTGCTTATAAGATTGGCATCGTAAATTTGAAGATCAAATTCTCTTAAATAAGAGGTTGAATTTTTATTTATTTTAAGCCTTGAGATAGGGCCGAGTTGTCCAAATTTCATGCTCAGAAGAAGGATGTATTGCGCATTTGCTTCCGGAAGAGTCCCCTTGTTCTGGGCAGAGATCCAATTCTTGAGACTGAATTAGAGCATTTTTTCATGGAAGTCAAGTAACTGTAAGAGTGCTGAAGTCTCCAGCATCTAGACGAAAATTTTTGAAATTGGATTCCACCTACAGGTGGCTTGATTTCTTAAAAGGACAAATTTCTTGTCATTGCAGAGCGAGAATATTCTTTGGTCCAGCATTTCGATATCAATTTGTTTGGGTTGAGGTTTATTATCTTCATTCTCCAGGGGTTTGTTTAATTTGATTGGGGTGTGGATTGCATTTCAAATTGGGGACTGAGTACCATTTCTTAGTGTAACTCATCACCCATACACAGTGTCTAAGAAGTTAGAACTCCATTGGGCTGCGTAGTTGTGGTAGCTTAAAGAGGCTGCCTATGAGCTGGAAATAACCAAGTCCAATCAAGAAATCTAAACGAGACCAGGCCAAGGTCATGCAACGTTGGAAATCGACTTTAACTGGTCTGGAGGTGCAACATTTTGTGACCATGCCATTCACTTTTGAAGGGAAGAATTTCCGTTACAAAATTTTCTGCTTAAATTCCTCTTGAGGTGGAAGCCAACATCTTTTCTGAGGCCAAACATATGCCTGTAGCAGCTTATCCTGGAGTGGTCAGGATTGAGCATTGTTGTTAGCAGGTCTGAGTACAATTCAACTCCAGCCACTGTCTTAATCATGTTTTTTTGGGTGCTCCACGAAGGATGAATAATCGACAACATGTATAGAGCCGAGTTTCCTTCCCATCAGTTGGTCGTGTGGAGATATTTCAGATCAGAGGTATTATGTGAAAATATATTTTGTATCTATATACCTGTAGCAGCAGATTTGGGGAAAGACTGAGAGAATCTCCAAGTCATTTCTAGTTGGCAGATTTCCATTCCAGGGCAGAAACACACATCTCTGCATGCAGATCAGTCCACTATCTCTCAAGTTTCTGGGACGGCGTGTTACCTATGTGACAATTATTGTGTGGGTTTGCTGAAAATACAAGGTTGTTTTAAGTGTGAATATCTCCTGGGCAGCGTACTTCATAAACAAGTGTTGGGGTCTCATCCTGGTGGACTGATAATCTGCACATGTACTTATTATCACCGACTGTCACCCATTTTACCAAGTTCTATTGTCCAATCTGCATCCATCAACAGAATTAGAATCGCTGGTGAATTAATCGAAAGGACACTGTCTGCCCAATAGAATTCAGTTGAAGGAATGTGTCAAGTTCTTTGATTCTATTACTTATCATAAACTCTATCATTGATTGTATAATTTCTAGAAAGTAATGTGTTGGTAAGAGTTGTTGATGCTGTTAGAATTGGGCAGACAAAGAACTATGTGATATTCCATGTACACAGTTGATGACTTGTATGTTGAATGCTGCCAAAATTTCACTTCTTAGCTAACCCTGTATAAATGTAAGGTCTGAGATGGAGCATGAAGGAAGATCCCTTATTGAGTAAGCCTTGTATTGTCTCTGTGTTGCTGAACAAATTATTGTGTCATGAGTGAGTGTTAGAGCACACTGCTGATACGTATGCCATTTATGCTACTAGTAAGATATGAGAGGTCCATGTATTGAGTCAGCTGGTCATATTACTGTTGTGTACTTCTTTTTTTGCTGCCAGTCAAGTCTTGTATAAGTTGGTTTGATATACTTATCATCATTAAACTAAAACATGGATCAAACCTCCATTAATTCCCTTAATAAACTAGCAGCAACAGTCAACAAAACCCCTTCCAAGGGAATACTTTCTTTGCTACAGCAAGAGCAGCCACAAGAAGAGCATGAGTTGGGACACAAAGTAATTAAACTTGGGACAAATTTGAAACACATGAGGGTCAAGGTGAAAGCTCTTTTCCAACTTGAAGAACTGGATGCGGTCCTTTCCAGAGTACACCAGTTAGAGGGGAAGAAACTAATTTGGGCCCTAAAACCAGCTATGCTTGCCCTAGCACAAAACAAGTTTTTAGAGCACCCTTGTGAAGAGGCCACACTTCCAGTCACCTCCCGTCTCAGCAGTATCATAATGTTGACTGAACCTATACCTCCTTACAGTAATGACATAATGAGAGTCTTCAGACTGATAGTAGAGACCTTTCAAGATTTGGAAAACAGTGAGGGTCCTACTTTTGGGAAGAAGCTTGAGAATCTAGAAGCCATGGCCTTGGTTAGATCTTATGACATCATGGTTGATTTGGAGTTTGATGACCTGTTCCTGTAGATGTTCCAATGCTTCTTCAGCATGAGGAAACATCATCCTGACACCGTCGTAGCACACATGCAGTCCATTTTGTCCTCATGTATGGGAGGCCATGATGCCATTTGCAGAAGATTGCAGACTAGATTGTTGGCCATTTGGAGGAGAGAACAACTGGTCTTACCTGTTGCTTATGAACTAGCCGAAAGGTTGGTTGAGAAAACATTGGGTTGTTCAGAAGACAGTTGACGAAGGAGGAGTTACTCAATTTTGGTGGATCATGTAGCAAGAATGCGCTCAGGAGGAAGGGTCTCTGCTTCATCTGCAAGGAACCTTGGGGACCTGATCACTCATGCTTGAGTGACACTAAGGAGATGATAGAGGTAGAACAAGAGGAGATTTCTTCTGATTTTCAGGGTGAGGATTCTTCTTTGGATGAGTCCATGGTATTTTACTCGGGTGCCTCTAAGAAGCATTAGTCATGTGGACTTGTTGACAGTGGACCCTATGGGAGACATTCAGGATGGTGTGTCACCAGTGATGAGTCAGCATGAGCAACATATGATGGAGCATGAGTCAGCTGAGGAGGAGGATGCGCACAATATGCATGATGAGCCTTTTGGGGAGAGCCAATTGGAGGTTCATATTGAGCTTGTGATGGAGGAGGATGGGCAACCACCCTTGGGGTCAGCCATTGATGAGAAGCAGACAGATGTACAAACATCTAGCAGGGTGGCAGTATTTGCAGACACTTGTCCTCAAGAGGTGTTGGAGGTCAACAGGATAGTCTTGCAAGAAGCTAGTAGACGATAGGAGCATGGAATTTTCGATCAGAGGAGGGAGGAGCTATTGGAGATGGTGGTGCATACATCTTTGAGCCAACCCAATGATGAGGCACAGGCAGTTGGCAGAGCTGCTATACTTTCAGGGAGCAACCCTCTCTAGGAGTACATAGATAAGGCTTGCAACACAGTTTGGCCACTTGTAGCCATTATAGGGAGAGAGGCATGGTTTCCTCGATGCATATTGTTGACTGACCAGGCAAGGTTACATGAGTGGGGCATAATGTAGCATAGGGGACTTATCACATAAACAAATGCCTATGCATCTGATCCTTCCCATGGGATGGATTGGCGAGAGATCATGAGTTGGTATCCTTTTGATGGAATATCAACCTTAGTCTGGGGCACAGTGCAACAGGGGTGCTTAGATGAGAGGGTTACTACATGTTTCAGTGGGTAGTGGGATGTGGACCGACAATTCATCAATATTTCAGTAGCATTAGCCCAGCATCAGCAGAGTGGGGTTGACCTCGGCCTATGCCAGAGGTGGAGATTGGAGAGAGTTGATGAGTTGGTATTCTCTTTATGGATCAGCAGTTATAGCCGGAGGCAGAGCACAGTTTGAGCCATGGGACTTGGGCGATGATTGGCTATGGTGGCATTGGGATCCAGGAGGATTGGTTGATGACAGGCACAGTCAGAGATCAATTTGGGATCCAGGCATTGAGGGGTCCATTCATGACGGGTTGACACAAAGGTAGAGTATGACCCAGTGGTTCGTATGGGATCAGGGCATTGAGTCTCAGTTGCGTTGGGCCACCAGAATGGTCCACATGTTTGGATTGCTTGAGGGCAAGCAATCTTGGGGCATGAGGATTTGTAATGTTCCTTTTTCTGGTGTTCCTTATGACATGGTTAGGATGGACTTTCAGAGTTGGGGGCAGATAGGTCATAGGTGCAGGTTAGTGTCATCAGTGGGCCCAGGGGCTTTTGGAGGGATTTTGTGGAGTTTCTATGAGGTCTGATGGCATTCGCTTGGTATATTCCCTCATTCGCATAGTTTTCCTTTCGTTCTGGCACATTTCGACAACCTTTAGAAAACAAATTTATTATTGGGCCTGACTGGATTAATTACGCTTAAGGTGGCGTTCTAGGAGGAATACTTAACAGAACACCTTAGTGTTATAGCTTGTTGGAACCAAAACGAGAAGATCTACATGATGGGATGGTTAGATGTGAGTTTCAATGACCTGAGGAGACATGTTGGCCAATTTACCCTTTTTCCGCATTAAAAAGTAATATTTTAATTAAAATAAAAGAGGGAAAAGTGCTCCATGATTAAAATAATAATAAAATATGAGGGTATAGAGGGGTCCATCAAATCTATAAAACAAGAGGAGGAGGCCATTGGCCATTGGGAACCCGCTTCTCTACTTCATTGGTAACCCCATGATGGAAACCCTCGGGTGATTTAGTGAGATTGGGCGAGTACCCATCTCCCCTTGGTGAGTTCATCCAGAATTCACAAGAGAACTTAGAAGTGATAGTTCAGTTCATTTTTGGTGGAGGGCCCGTGTAGCATTGGAGCAGATCCTTGAGGCCAGTTCTATCTCAGCTATCTCAACTATTTTTGTTATTCCAGCATGTAAAAACCCAGTTTATAAATTATAATAAAAGCTGAGAATTATTTCTAGTCATTGTATGATTGAATTGCATGCATTCTCTTGTTCTATTTTACATGGCAATCTTTTGTTTATGAATGGAAAATTTATCCGAAGTATTTTTGAGTTAAAATTTCGAGAAACCCCAAATTGTTCCATTTGGGACATTACAACATTTATCACATGATGTCATGCTAATTCAAAATACAGTGATGCATGCTTACTCCTTTAAATACTTTCAGGGTCCTTGCAGTTCCCTCCTTCCATCATGCTCACCAAAGCACAAGGGTTGCTTTGATTCTCATTTTGCTCCATTCATTATGTACCTACATTAGTCACTGACAAGTACCACCAATCAAAATATACAAGTACAAGAGCATGATGATAAGTTTGACAATCTTGGGATTCCATGTATCTTAGAGGGATAATTCCTAGGGTTTTCAAATCCAAACCCTAAGTTCCTTGATATTTCCCTTTGAAACGTCATCCCTAGGGTCCGAACCCAAATTTTCATCCAATTCCACCCTCACAAGGGTTTGTCATACACCCTAGACTACCTACAAAG
The DNA here is from genome assembly GCA_000404065.3 of Pinus taeda. Classification (NCBI taxonomy): domain Eukaryota; kingdom Viridiplantae; phylum Streptophyta; class Pinopsida; order Pinales; family Pinaceae; genus Pinus; species Pinus taeda. The sequence goes on along the minus strand of APFE031707904.1, from coordinate 47,663 downwards.
CCTAGAAACCAAAAGTTGGGGTTTCTATGCAGGAACAAATAGATTAGGGTTAGGGTTTCTCTCTTGACTAGGGTTTCCTATTCCAAGCACCATCTAGGGTTTATAATCCCTAGATACCAAAGACCTTCAACAAGATCAAGACTACAAAACATGTCACAAAGCCCTAATACACTTCATATTAGGCCCTATATGCATAAAAACAATTATACGTACCTCAAGGACTACAAACTTAGTCCTCCCTGATTACTGGAAGTCTACTACAAAGGTTTCTTCAAGATGCCATGATATTCTTATTGTTTTCAAGAGTGAAAGCTCCAAAGATGCCAAGGCCAAATACTGCTTTCAAAGGTACTTATAATTCCATGTAAAGAATTGTTCTCTAGATGAATTTATTTGCTTCCCAAGGATAAGTTCTTGTTCTCATGGTTTCCTATCTTCAAAAGATGTCAAGATAAGAAGTTTGTCAAGATGGTTGACTGCTGCTCTTTTTGAATTCTTGTTAGTGTATTTTGTAGATGCTTCAACAAGTCTTGTAACTGTGATCCTTCTCTTTCTTTAGGGACACTTCTTTGTTGGCTCACTACTCTTGATCTGAATGAGTTCAAAGGCCTTTTAGTTCCTCCAAACAATCCATCATAGGACCCACGAACCTTCTTCAAGATGTGACTTAGTCTTTGAACAATACTGTAATTTTCGGATCTCTGAACTATCACTGTGCCTCTCATTGCAATTTTGGACTTTTGAACTTCTCCCACTGCAATTTCTGACTCTCTGAAATATCACTATACCTTCGGCCTATGATTGGTTGAGTAGGCTTCGGATTAGACTTTACTACTATTTCAGTTCTCCTTCACAATGTGACTATTGGCTTAGGGCTTCTTGTAATAATGCCCAGAATCCTTAGCCTAGTATGGCCCTCTCTGCAATGCTAAGAAGACTACTTGATGTGTGCTTCTCAAACTTCTTTCAATATCTTAGAACCTTGGTCCTCTTGTATGGTATTGCTGCCTTATTTCCCTATTGATTTAGCTTTGGACCAAGCCCTTAAACAATTCCCGGATTTTCGCATTCTCTGTTTGATGGCTCCCGAGACTTCTATTCTTCAAACCCTCAAAAACTCTTAAATTTATTTACAAGTCTTTGATCTCATGTACAGGACTTCAGTCTCATGTTTAGGTAACTTCCTTCATTGTAATTTGCACAACAGTGATTTAGAGTAGATCTTTTTCTAGCTCGGCTTTCCTGGAAACTTTGTTTCGACCTTCAAGGAGATGGTAATCTTCAGATGCCTTGTGACTGACCTTAGCTCTAATACCATGTTGGAAACTAGATTAGGGCAACATTTTTTAACTTGATATTTTCCTCACATGACATTTACTTGTAGTATTAGGATCTTCTTATCATTATTATGTTTATGTTCTTTATCATAAAAAATGCCAAAACAATAAAGATCACATGAACACAAGACAGAGGCTCCACACCAAGGAAAAACCCCTCCAAAGGGGAAACCCCACAAGAACTTATCTTCTTATCTGTTGAAGAATGTAACAAGGTTCGGTCTTCATAAATTGTATTTGAGTCACAATGAAATGTATTTATCAAAAGAATGAAAAATAAATATCTATTATTATTATTATTATGACTTATTAAAGCATGGGTTTCATGCTTGGGTCATAATGTTGTAGGTCAAAGTCCCGGTTCAGGACTTCTAGGATTTATTCTAAGTCATTAAAGTCATTGTCCATTTAAAGAGACCCTTCTGGAGCTTTTGAATCGTGTAAAAAGAATTAATATTGAGTCAAATAAGTTATTTGTCACCTCCACACCAAGTCGGCCTCAAGGAGATCAAGTCGGCCTCGATCTAGGTAATTCGACCTCACCAAAAGCCTATATATACAAACAGTTCGAATTCATTTGGTGTACACTCTCTCACTCAAGTTCAATATCCAAGAAGAAGACTAGAAAAAGTGTGAAGTTGCAGAAGGAGGAGGAGGTTTGTTGGAAGAAGAAAGATCAAAGTTTTTGGGTTTGTCTCTTTCTCATTCGTGTGGATTTATTGGGCTATTTGTTGGACAGACGATTGTTGTTGCTGGGTCGAAGTATTTGCTCGGTTAATTGTTGGGTCGAAGTATTTGCTGGGCTAACTGTTGGGTCAAAGTATTTGTTGGGCTAACTGTTGGGTGAAAGTTGTTGCTGCAAAGTCGAAGTTGTTATCATCTACAAAAGGAAGAAAGGGTTGACTTTGTGTGGAGGAAGTCTGTGTCTAAGTCAAGAGTCTTGGATTATCTCGTGAAGAGTTGTTGATTGGGTTTTCCCCTAGATAGGGTTTTTTCCCTAGTTGTCCGCCTACATCTGGTGTCTATGATTTTGTGCTATTGTCTTGGTAATTTCTTGATGAACTAAAAGATAAAATAGGAACATAGGAAAACCATAAGAATATCACAAGTAATTATCTATATAAAGAAAATCTTTCTGCCTTTCTGACTTTCTAACATGGAATCAGAGCTAAGGTGAAGAAAGGAAAAAGGCAGCTCAAAGATCTATTGGAGAATAAGAAGTTTTAATAAATTTGAATAAGGATCATATAAGAAGTCAAGTCTACCATCTTCAAGGACAATGTCTAACTCAATGAAGGGAGAAAAAAAATTAGGAGCATCCAACTACAAGGAATGGAAGAAGAGGATAGACCTCATCCTCGAAAAGAATAAAGTATTGGATTTAGTCAAAGGAAAAGTAAAGAAGCCTACTAATGAGTCAAGTGATGCAAAAAAGGAAAAAATTCCGGCAAACAGAAATATTGGCTATGACACTGATGCTTGACGGAATAAAAGATAACCTCATCCCCTATATACCTAATATAAACTCTGCTCAAGAGATGTATGAGGCTTTATCAAAATCATTCACTATCAAGAATCTTGGTCAGATAGCAAGCCTTAAAAATGAACTAAGATCTATAAAAATGACAAAGGAAGATAGTGTGGCATCTTTCTTTGTGAGAATAGCCAGATTTAGAGATGAACTTCAAGTGATTGATGAGATAGTACAAGAGAAGGAACATGTAATCACTGCACTTTTAGGTTTACCAACATCATGGAATGCCTTCTCATTAGGTCTCAATAGCTGGAAGGAGACTCCTACATTTGAACAACTATGGAATGCTTGAAGTGAGGAAGAAGTCAAGATTTCTCTGGTAAGCAACAAAGAGAATGAAGAAGAAAAAGTTTCAAATGCCTACTCCGCTCATCACAAGAACAAAGGATCATTCAAGAAGACTAAAGAGCCTAGAAGCAAGATTGACATATCCAAAATCGAATGCTACAACTGTCACAAGATGGGTCACTAAAAAAGTGATTGTCTTGAAAATTTGAGAAATAGAAAGAGAAATTTGAGATCATGTAAATGTTGCCAAAGAAGGATCTCCAAAGAAGCACAAGACTGAAGAAGCAGAAATAAAGGACTTATACTACTAAACCCTTCTACTTTGAATTTTTTATTTGTTTTGTATTTTGATTTCTAGAACATATAGGTTTAACATTCTTTGGAAAAATATTGTTGAATTGTTTTGTTAAAGTTTTAGGTATCCCTCGAGATTGGATTAAGAGGGAGCCCTCACCATTTTCCAAAGATAAGTATCTTACTCCTTGTATTATCTTTTATATTTGATTTTCCTTTTCTTATCTACATGTGTTTTTTTAGATGCTAATGACATTTCTTTTATATTTTCCTTGTTTAGGAAAAACTTATTAATATGCTCAAGGGTTATGAAGAAGACTTCACAAGACAAAGCATAGAAGTCCTATTGGAATTGATGTCCTGTAAGGTTTTTCTAAACTCAAAGGTATGTCTTAGACTATAAGTTTTGCTTCTCTTCGTGATATAGGTATGTTCATTTATTCAAAGAAATATGGTTTACATTACTAACAAGCGTTATGTCTAGGACTGCTCAATCATAGAGATTCTTGTTTGGGAGATTAATCATTAGATTAAATCTACCCTCATTAATCATTATGTTTGTGGAACCCTAATAAGTTCCCTGTAAAACACTAACCTAAGGGTATGCCAATGTTAATGTGATAAACCCTAGTCTCCTTAGGGTTTCTAATGAAATCTAGAAAATACTATTCTTTTGATGTTTGGGGTTTGGATGACGATGTCATGTTTGGTATCTTAGTATTGTTATGAAAACCCTAGTCCTTTAGGGTTGGATGATAATGTCTGTGTTGAAATCCTAGACCTTTAGAGTTTTTGGAAAATTAGGGTTTGTTGTGTTATGTATTGAAACCCTACATCTTTAGGGTTTGGTAGGGTTTATAAGCAAAGCAATGCCCTTATTAAGATGGCGTCCTAGGAATGAAACACTAGGCGTATGTTTGTTCGTCTGATCAAAACCCTAGCCTAATCAAGATCATTATATGTATGACTTTAAATGTATTGATATTTGTGTCTTGGATTTGTCCTATATATCTTATGGTATGCTTGTGCATGATTATCCTAGATATGTTTATGTGTTAACCAAATTGTTGATGTTGATAGTGTGTAAATTCTAGGGTTTGTAACTAAGCCCTAGTAGAAGTTCGATGTTCTAGGATATGATGTGATGATATGATAAGATCTAAGATTCACAAAAGGATTGGTCATATTGATTGTGTTGTGATTTGTTGACATCTAAGGATTAATATCTTATGAATTGAATCCAGGGTTTGCATTAAATCCTAGTAGAAGTCTAACATATGAATTCTAAAGTTGTTGGATGCATTGTTGAATTGCTTCTAGGGTTTGCAATATATTATAGTAGAGTATGAGACCCTAGATATAATGAAGATTGTTATCTTGATTGAGTTGCTAAAAGTCTTGATGAGGAAGTCTAGGGTTTATGACAAAAACCCTAGCAAGTAGTTGAAGTATAAAAGTATGCATCTCTTGTTTATGAACCTAACTAAGTTTAGTATTTGTTGTCTAACGTCTAATGCTTCCATTATTGTATGATTCTGATATAGTTAAGTTCATGCTTCTGTATATGTATTTGGATGTACTTGTTGTCTAAGTTGTGCAAGTACATAATATTCAAGATGATGAAGTTGTTCGATAAGCATGACAAAAGAAGTTATATGAATGATGATGATCAAGAAGGATGGCAACCATGAAGGATTCTCCGATGTCATAGAAAAGAAGTTGATCTCCCTAAGTTAAGAGGGAGCCTGGATAAAGTAAAGAGTATATCTCCCAAATTGAGATAGAGGGCATATTATAGTCATGATGGATACCTTTAAGTAGAAATTGGAGAATACATATTGAGGTGCTGCTGAAAGAAGGAAAGTTGGAGTTGAAGTAAGAAAGGAAGTTGAATGATTGAGGAAACATTTGTCAAGATTTGTTTGGGAAGCCTCAAAGTCCTACTATGATGAATTGTGAGGTAGCATCAAGAAGTCAGAAGATCCCGAAGGTTTATGTTTACTCATGAGTATTTGAAAGATTGTTATTGATTGGGTTTGCGACTGTTTAGGTAAATCTCTCAAAGTTTTTGAAATAGTATGCTTGAGGTTAGAGAGATTTGTTGAGGCACCGAGGGTGTAAAATACCTAGGAGGACATCTGGTCACCATATGCGTTGATGTCTAAATCCCAAAGTTGTAGGGAGGGTGGCGTTGGTCATGGAGCTCTGATCTTGGATACACACCTAGATCCCTGGGTTGATGGTTAACAAGTAAGCTTGATGGTACCTAGATTGGTTGAAAGCTTTAGTCCATCTTAGTCCCCCTGAATAGATTTCCCTAGTTAGGAATCTAGTCTGTGGCACCATAAGTGCCTAGACTCTTCATGTGTTTTGAGATCTTCCATGTAGTTGTATATGTAAGTATGAATACCTCCCTGGTTAAGAGGGAGTGTTGAAGAGTATAACTAGGTTCGGTCTTCATAAATTGTATTTGAGTCACATGAAATGTATTTATCAAAATAATGAAAAATAAAGTCTTATTATTATTCTTATTATTATGACTTATTAAAGCATGGGTTTCATGCTTGCGTCATCATGTTTTAGGTCAAAGTCCCCATTGAGGACTTCTAGGATTTATTTTGAATCATTAGAGTCATTGTCCATTTAAAGAGACCCTTCTTGGGCTTTTGAATCATGTAAAATAAATTAATATTGAGTAAAATAAATTATTTGTCACCTCCACACCAAGTCGGCCTCAAGGAGATCAAGTCGGCCTCAATCTAGGTAATTCAACCTCACCAAAAGGCTATATATACAAGCCAGTTCGAATTCATTTGGTGTACACTCTCTCATTCAAGTTCAATATCGAAGAAGAAGACCAGAAAAAGTGTGAAGTTGCAGAAGGAGGAGGAGGTTTGCTGGAAGAAGGAAGATCAAAGTTTTTGGGTTTGTCTCTCTCTCTCACTCATGTGGATTTACTAGGCTATTTGCTGGAAGGACGAAGTGTTGTTGCTGGGTTGAAGTATTCGCTGGGCTAACCACTAGGTCGAAGTATTTGTTGGACTAATTTCTGGGTCAAAGTATTTGCTGGGCTAACAATTGGGTCAAAGTATTTGCTACGCTAACTGTAAGGTCAAAATTCTGTTGGGTCAAAGTTGTTGTTGCTAGGTCGAAGGTGTTGCTGTTAGTTGTTGTTGCAAAGCCGAAGTTGTTATCATCTACATAAGGAAGAAAGGGTTGAATTGATGTGGAGTAAGTCTGTGTCTAGATCACGAGTCTTGGATTATCTCATGAAGTTATCAAGAAAGAGTTGTTGACTGGGTTTTCACCTAGATAAGGGTTTTGCCCTGGTCGTCCGCCTACATCTTGTGTTTGTGATCTTTGTGCTATTGTTTTGGTAACTGCTTGATGAACTAAAAGATAAAAGAGGAACATATGAAAATCATAAGAATATCACAAGTAATTATCTATATAAAGAAAATCTTTTTGCCTTTCTGATTTTCTAACATTATCAACTTCAAAGAAGACTTCCAAGACCAAACTTTAGACCAGGGCTCCACAAAGACTAAGTAGACCAACTTGCAACTTAAGACCCTTCTTCTACAACTTCACTCTTTTGGTCAATAGTCATACTTTTACAATTTCGATCCTTTCATCTACAAGCTATACTTCGGACTTTTGTTTTGTAACTTCAGATCCTTTTGCAATTTTGCTCTTGTTCTTATGACCGCAGATCAAATGTGATACCATGCTCCAAGGATGTCGAAGTACCTCTTTATATATAGCCTCTTCAAGAGGCTCTTTAAGCCCTTCTTAAGGCTGACATGAGAAGGATTGGCCGACTTATCTTTGGAGACCTCTAGACATATTTAAATACATAAAAATAGAAAGAAAAAAAAAAATCTATGATCCAAGAGCCGAAAAGGGTCTTTTACATGAAGACAATGACACTTGACTCAAAACAATCCTATAGGCATGCAATGGATGCCTTGACTTGTTGACCAATGACTCAAGCATGAAACCCATGCTTCATAAATATTTCATTTTCATTTTTCTTTCTTCTAATCAATACATAAGAATTACATCATGACATGAGACAAATGACAATTAGAAACTAGTTACATTTCCCAACACAGAGGTTGGGATATACACGGGTTCCTTAATGATGTAGGGGGCACTCATAGGGGCGTTAGGAACTAGTGTGATGGCTATAATGATAAGGGGTAGAGATCATGTTTGTCATAGGGGCGTTAGGAACTAGTGTGATGGCTATAATGATAAGGGGTAGAGATCATGTTTGGCTTTTTCCCATGTGCTAAATTTTATTGTCCCAACCATCTTTTGCATTTTGTGGTAATATTTCCTTTTGTATGTGGCCATATTATGCTTCTATCTCTTTTTTAGCTGCAACAACCTACAGGGCATCATTCCAGGCCCAAACCAGACATGTGTAAAAGTGGAGGGGGAGTACTAGTGTTGAAGTTTCTAAGTCTAACTGTTAGAAACCCTTCATGTACTTTACTGATTTATTCCTAGGTACTTATTCTATTAATTAACAAGTTATTTACCATGTAAATACTGGAAATAAATACAAGTACATGCTCAACACATTATAGATCATCAATTGAAGAAAACAGAAACAAGCACACAAGTAACACCGTTGTTTTTGGACCAATGTCCCCAGAAAAATCCAATGTGGGAAAACCAGTGCATCTATCTGAGGGTTTGATTTATTAAGCAGTTTCAGAATACAATCTGGGTGCCAAATCTGGCTCACCCAACAGAGAAAAATATCGGCAGTAGTACCTCTCTACTCGGAAGCAGATATTCCGGCTGAAACCCCGGATAAACACTCTGGCAGCTCCAATCCACCCCACAAAACCCACCATCAGCCTCTAGGGACTGCGTCAGCCCTTCCTGGCTCTGCGTCAACCCAGCATCAGCCCAATAACCCTTGCGTCAGCCCTCTAGCCCTCTGCGTCACCCATGCTAGCTCTCTGAGGCACTATGCAACTCCTGGCTGCCTCTGCGTGGGCCTTAGCTGGCTCTGTGTGGCCTCTAGCTAGCTCTGCGTCCCTCTCTCCTGACTTTTGCGCTGATCCTCCCGGTACTGTCTTTCTGCCTCTCTGCTTTTGTATTCACTACCCCCCATTGTTGATCACTGATTCTATCTCTCTTAGCAAACCCCTCTCTAGAGAATATAATCATTGATCACTCTGGTGTGTTCTCCAAGTGACCCTCAAGCCTCCTCTTATACTTTTCTCGTTGACAATTCAATGACTGAGATTAAGTCCCTAATCAACGGTTAAGATTAGATCTGGCTTGATCCATGACTTTTGGACCATTCTAACATAGTTTTATATTAATTCACATTAATATTTTATTTTCCCTAAGTTTAGACTTAGGGACTCCCTTAAAAATATTAATTATTTTAATATCTCCCAAACTGTTTAGAATCTGCCAAAACCCTTTCTGGGTATTGTAGATCTCATGTGTCTTAGCCTCTCCACCAATTTTCATGGGTAGAGCACATCTGATGCTACCCCAAATCAACACTCCCTCTTAGCGAGCACTGTGCTCTAGCAATACTCCTCACTGACTATCACCCTGATCATCAGGCATCGATCCCTGTGCTGATGCTAGGCCTGTTGCCCATCATCCGCACTACTGCATCCTGTACTGCTACCCATGGCCCTGCCACTGCCACTGCTGCATCTGTACTACAACTCCCTCTCATCCTGTTGCATCGTGTTGCCCATAGCACTGTCACTGCTAACTGCTACACTGCAACCCAGTTACTGAGAAGTAAGTAACTGATCTCCCAACTCTGACATCTCTGTCAGGCTAGAGACACCCATGATGCTAAAGCTCCCTCTATCGTTGACAAGTGCTCCCTCTCTGACCTCTGCGCTGCTACAACAACTTCCTGCATCTCGCACCGTTGCACACCTCTTTGTGCCATCCTGCACTGGTGCAACACTCCCGTGCCTCTCGCACTGTTGTAGCTTGCTAGCCTTGCGCTGTCCCGGGAATCCTGCACTGTAGCTCCCTCTGTTTCTCCATCCGCATCTGCCTCTACCGACATCCACCAAACCTGCTACTCTTCGGGGCTCCCGTAGCAAGGTATAATCCAAGAGGTTGGGTACCACAAGGATCCTACCCCTCATCGCCTGTAGTTTGTCTGGCTACAGCTCAATGTCTCCCCACTTCCGCTCAACTGGCGTGTGAGCACTCATGGCACATTCATCGTCTGTCTCCACTTCCTTCTCTGCCCTTGCTGGCGCAGCCTTGGTCTCGGAGGCCTCTCCCTTGCTCTTCTTCCTTGGACACTGGGTCGCATAATGACCCAGCTCCCCACAGTGGAAGCATTTGACCTTGGAGAGGTCCTTCTTCCGTTTCTCCTGCTTTCCCTCAGATGCTAGGGTAGCATCCACCTCCTCCTCCTTGATTCTGATCCCCTTGCTGCTGCTTCCTGCCTTGTTCAGCATTCTGATCTCTTCTTGGCAAAGAGCAACCCACATTTCCTCCAAATCTGGAAGGGTCACCCTGCCCAGTATGCTCTGGACAACACCTCCCAATCTTCTGAGACTGCATTTAGGGTTGTTCTCACCATCAAATCTTGATCCAGCGTGGCCCCTATGGAAGTCAGCTGATCCCAGATCTCCTTCAATTAACCTAGGAAGAGGTCGATCTGTTCCCTCTTCTGCATCTGGTATGATCACAGCAGATTTTCTAGTAACATCCTTCTCTGCACATAAGTATGATGGTACAATTTCTTTACGGCCTCCCACATCTCATTTGTTGTGTCCTTTTTGGCAGTATGTGGTACTACATGGTCCTTGACCCCGTCAAGAATGATGCTCTTGGCCCTCGCCATTGCCTCCTCATACTTGTCGTTATCCGCTAGGTCAACTAGGATAGCTATCGTCCTCAAGGCGAAGTGCTTGACACGATTTCTGTCTAGAACGGATAGGATTCTGGCCTTCCAGACTACGAAGTTTGAGGTTTCGTCCAGTCTCTCCTGGTCTCTTACCCCGTTCACTGCCATCTAGCTGCTCCTCTACTTCCCCCCTGGAAGTTCTTGGTGTGACTCCCTCTGAGCCTCGATTTCCCTCCTGGAAACCCTTCTGCCAATGTCGAGATGCCCCCACTCCGATTGTTAGTGCAGCTGCACCACTGATCCGAATTTCTTAACTAGAAATCCTTGGTAGCAACTTCCTCCTCCTTGGCCTTGCCCTATTAGGTACTTTTCTAACTATAGTACCCCCCCAGCTCCACTCTGCAACTTACCCACAGCCTCCTAAACCCCAGCAAACTGAAGGTTAAAGCTCCTAGGCTCTGCGCAATCCCATCATCAGCAACTCATCTGCCTCAGCCAACTGCGTCAGTCCTCCTGGCCTCTGCGTGGCTCTGCGTGAGCCTGTCTTTGCCTCCCTCAGCCTCTACGCTGCCTCTTCTTGGCTCGAACTTGATGACGCAGGCACTGCATCACCCCTTCCTTGTTGCTTCTCTACTAGGAACAACTTTTGTCACTCGGGATTGCTGTTTTTTGCTATTGCTGCTCTGCTTGGCTAATGTCCTCAGTTCTCTTGTGATCTGCAACCACGCTCTGATACCATGTTGAAGTTTCTAAGTCTAACTGTTAGAAACCCTTCATGTACTTTACTGATTTATTCCTACCTACTTGTTCTATTAATTAACAAGTTATTTACCATGTAAATACCGAAAATAAATACAAGTACATGCTCAACACATTACAAATCATCAACTGAAGGAAACAGAGACAAGCACACAAGTGACACCGTTGTTTTTGGACTAATGTCCCCGGAAAAACCCAATGCAGGAAAACCAATGCAACTATCTGAGGGTTTGATTTATTAAGCAGTTTCAGAATACAATCTGGGTGCCAAATCTGGATCACCCAACAAAGAAAAATCTCGACAGTAGTACCTCTCTACTTAGAAGCAGATATTCCGGCTGAAACCCTGGATAAACACTCCGACAGCTCCATAGCTCCAATCTATCCCACGAAATCCCAATGTTAGCCTCTAGGGACTGCGTCAACCTCTGGAGGCACTGCGTCAGCCCTCTGGCCCTCTGCGTCACCCACGTTGGCTCTCTGAGGCATTGCACAGTGCCTGGCTGCTTCTACGTGGGCCCTAGCTGGCTTTGCATGGCCCCTGGCCGGCTCTGCGACCCTCTCTCCTGGCTTTTGCGCTGATCCTCCCGGTATTGTCCCTCTACCTCTTTGCTTCTATATTCACTGCCCCTCGCTGCTAATCACTGATTCTATCTCTCTTAGTAAACCCTGCTCTAGAGAATAGAATGAATGATCACTCTAGTGTGTTTTCCAAGTGACCCTCAAGCCTCCTCTTATACTTTTCTCGTTGACAATTCAACGACCGAGGTTAAGTCCCTAATCAACAGCTAAGATTAGATCTGGTTTGATCCATGACTTCTGGACCATTCTAACACAGTTTATATTAATTCACATTAATATTTTATTTTCCCTAAGTTTAGACTTAGGAACTCCATTAAAAATATTAATTATTTTAATATCTCCCAAACTGTTTAGAATCTGCCCAAACCTTTTCTAGGTATTGGAGATCTCATGTGACTTAGCCTCTCCACCAATTTTCGTGGCTAGAGCACATCCGATGCTACCCCAAATCAACAACCAGAGCCTTGTGGACCTAGAGAGGGAAGAATGATGAAATAGGGCATGTAATGTGCTAAGGGGAGTGAAAAATGTGGAACGGTAAAATGGAACCATGCTACCTGTTACCCACCACTTGTTGGTGACACCCATAGGAGAAATTTTTCTCCTATATTGTCTTCAGCCGGCTCCAGCAGCCCCAGATAGCTTGATGTACCACCATCTCCGTCACTTGAGCCAACCATTATGCACCCTCACCCATATGTCACGATCATAAGTTTGAAGGTAGGTCTTCCAACCCCGAAGATATGGCTTTCATTATGTAGTTGGGTATTTTTGCTTACTTATCATGGACACTTAAGGGCATGGATTATTTGGGGGGATTCGGCGAAAAGAATGGGCTTGGTATGTACTCTTGTATCCTAGTCTTGTGAGGTCTCCTTTATTGGCTACTAGCTTTAAGAGTGGAACTACATGGGAAATCCTGATTTTGGTTGTGTGGTTCCACTTCCTGACTCCACATACATCACTTCCCTCCACTCATTATATCCACTTTTAACATATTTCCCATCCATGTCCACATTTGTCCATTGGGTCCATAGGGAGTTAGCCTCCCCCTCCCCTTGTCCACACTTTGGGTCAGGCCTAGAATGATGCCCCGGAGGTTGATGCAGCTAAAAAGAAAGTAAAAAGCATAATTTGGCCACTCTAATAAGAAATGTACCATAAAATGCAAAAGATGGTTGGGGCATACAAATTTACCACATGGGCAAAAGCCATCATGAGCTCTACCCTTACTATTATGGCCATCACCTTGGTTCCTAGAGCCCCCTATATTGGCTCCATGTATAATTAAGGAACCTAGGATTGTCCCAACCCTTGGTGAGTGATGAACTACCCAACCTTAAGGGGGCAATAACTATTATATCTTACCCATTATGCACTTATTCCCTGGAGCCCTGAGTAATTATAAAAGAAAAAATCAATAAAAGGCAAAAGGCATATAAAGAAAGGTGGAAAAACAAAGTTCGGGGTAACTCACATACCACAATTTCCCCCTCCTACATCTATACACCCAAATGTGGGCCTCCCTCATCATAGTTATCCTTGTAGCATGGCATGTGTCTTAGAGCCTTTCCCTGATGCCCCACTTTGTTCCATCATTATATCACATGCCACCAGTTATAGGACGGATGTCCCATGGACTTGTCACTCCCTTAGAGGTTGAAACCACCCAATAGGGTCCTTGATTAACCTCCCTCTTGAACTTGGAGACACTGGTACACTCTAAAGCCCATTATGGAAGGGCATGCCACTATGAAATGCCCACTTGGTTCCATGATTTGTAAGCTCATTTTCTCAATTACACTAATGATTTGTTATATCGGAAGGTGAGGAGACACATTACATCTTATACAGGATGACAGGTTGGTCTTCATCTTGGGGTTTGATCTCCCTATACGAGGTCCAAGCCCTCTAGAGGGTCTTATTGGCATTTGTAGGGTGTGCGTTGAGAGCCACAAGCCTCCACTATAGCAGAGAGCAGATAGCCATGCCATGGGATCCTCCATCATCACTCATTGTTCGCTCGTGCTCCACTTGTTTGATGATGATGATGTACTTGGACCACCTCACCCAGTCGGCTACACACTTGCACCATACACTTGGCAGTTGATCCAGGGCCTAGATGGGGTTGTGTCTCACCATTGGAGACAAAGGGAGGGCTTGCATCATTGTTCCAACCCTTGCAGATGGGATACATTCTTGTTCAATCCAGTTGGAGACTCACAAGGATGATTTTGTGCCCCCATAGCTACTTGGGAGCACCACAAGTCATTTGCTTGGAGATCAAGGGGCCATCCCCTTTATCGCTATCTTTGGAGCCCTTCCACTCATTTTGGCTCATGAAGGACTTCACTAGGCCTTTCAATGGCCCTCCTAGCTATTGTCTCACTATTTCGGCCTTCTTGATAGGCTTATTTTTCATGTTATGGAGCTATCTTGGTGGGCTTGTCACCAAGGGATGTTATTTTACACATTATTTTATTATTAGGGGCATCATGAGGCCTAATTAGGAAAATCGAATCCCTTAGAGGATCATATATGTATTGATGAGAGGATCATTTAATTCCTCATCATCACTTGAATTTGTATCTATCTATTCTTTAGAATTTCGCACTACTTATTGATGGACGAATTAGAGAATCATTAATGCATTTTGATGTTTGGATAGTCTTTTCTTGATCTTGGAGCTTCACTTTTGTCTCTATTTGATGATTGGATATATTCGCTATACATGTAAGTGCTTTTTCATGCTTGTTTTTCTCTCTTGCACACATGACTAATGCATGGAATTTTCACTCATGCAATCTGAAATGTGCCCTAATTGAATGTGAAATTGTGAAAACTTGGATTCGTGAGGTATTGCATATCTTACATGTTTTGGGTATAATGAATGAATGTCCCTAGGGGTAAATTATATCTATAATTACCTTGAAAAGTCAATAAATTTGGCAAATAGAAGTGTAAATTCCTTGGTGACCTAGTAGCTGCCTCTTAGGGCAACATGAAGTTGTCATTAGGACTCCTTGGTTGGGTAAACAAACTCCAAAGTTGAAAGCACATTGACGCCATCTCTCCCAATACGCAAGGCACTGATCTAATCCTTGGTGATCACCTTAAAGATTATTGCTTTTCACCTCTTTCTCCTTTCTCCATGCCCTAACCCTAGAGGTCTTGTTAATTTTGAGTTAACATGTTCTTTGCTTAGGTTAGTTACTTCATTATCCCATTATCAATTCCATTAGACCATAAGCAATCACTTTAATCATCACCATATGACAGTAACTAGTGAAAGAACATTAAATGTAAATGCAAAAGACAGGCCAAGACAAGAGAACGAAAAGATATGGCTCAAGCCAGGGAAAAACCCCAAGATGGGGAAAATCCTTGATCAATACTTCTTCTTCTTCTTATTATTATTATTAAATGTTTAGCAGAAGATGAGATAGTACAATCAAAGTCAACATTGACTTGTCAATGTGATAACCAGAACCATTGTTCAAAAGCCAAATAACCACCACAATCAAGTATGCATTCTTGCAATCACAATCTATCATGATCAGTGGTCAAGGGTAGACAAAGCATAGACTGAAGCTAGGTTAGGGCTTATGGGTTCATGACTATAATACCTCCAGACTTCCTTCCAATGCTGCAATGTTTCTCTAGGATCTCTATTCACATTCAATCAACAGATTTGAGCTAATGTCAACCCCTACATAAGATTTTCAGTCCATCTAATCCATGGAGACAAGGTCTGCAACCTAGATGAGATACCAACCTGCGTTTCTGCCTTCTATGTCATAAGTATTGCGGCCTACCTGAACCATTATGTTAGGAGTGCGTCTTACAATTGAAGAGAAGACCCATACATAAGTATGCCAAAAACACCATCCAATAGCCCTTGATAAGTGTGGCTCCCTTTCTGCTCAAACTCAGTCCTGAAATGAATATAAATGAACCTAGAATAATATACAGATAAGCTCAGACTTTCTCCAAACTGACTTCGGCCTCTTGCCTGTGGAACGCAGCCCATGAAGGAGACCTAACCTTGCCCTCATTACCTTTGTTGGAGGATCTTCTTTTATCTGTGGCTATTTCAGAGAGAAGAATGAGAAATGTGTGTGTATAAATGAGGTGGAACACACCTCTATATATACAACTTGATGGGGGTCAAGTGACGTGACCATTGGGCTTGATGGACCTACATAGAGGTGAGGCCGACCTTGATAATTTACATGTGGGAGACATAAAATCAAAAACTCATTTCTCCTTACCCAAATTTGACGATCTTTAGGTCCATTTTGGTCCTCTCAAAGAGAGGAATTCAATGCCATAATTATCTTCTTCAAAAGACCTGTCCAGAGTGGAATTTGGCCCTAGTTGCCAATTTTAACACTCCCTCTCAACTAGGGAGAATTCCACCTGCCAATCCATTTATTATCATGCCATCCTGTCATCATGCGTCACCTCTGCATCTTGTCTCAACTCTATTGAACACTGATATAGTTAATGAAGAAGAATTGATCGAGAGTAAGTCACAAGACCTTGCCACTCTCCACTGAAAAAATTTAGTCCACATAATCAATACTTGATCCCATGTAATCAAGTTGAATAAACATCATTCATCCTAGAAATAGGAAGTACGGGAGTACACAATGCATCCATCAGTAGTGCTATGGTTCCTATCCACTTTTCCCAACTCATTGGCTAGATGAGAGGTACTTCCCATGTATCCCGAACTACATGGGTAGGATGATGCAGGAACAATAACAGGGAAAGAATATATCACATCTTGCTCGCAACTACACGTAGGGAAAGGAGAAACCACATCCTACAAACACATGTCATAACCAAATGTAGGGAAACGATGAACCACATCCTACAATCACATGTCACAACCATCGTAGGGAAAGGGTAAACCACATCCTACAGTCACATATACCAAATCATCGTAGGGAAAGGATAAACCACATCCTACGCACATGCAAATCATCGAGAGTAGGGAAAGGATCAACCACTTCCTACATGCATGCCAACCAATCAATCGTAGGAAGGATCCTACTCATGGGGAAAGGATGAACCACGTCCCACTGGCATGTCAACCATCAATCGTAGGGAATGAGCATCCTACATGTGGAGAAAGGACGAACCACGTCCCACTGACATGTCCACAAGTAGATGTCTGAATGCAACTCTTATTGGGGTATCCACAGGGGAAGGTGAACCACTCATCCCGCTCATATGCCATAGGAGAAGGTGAACCACTCATCCTATGCATATGTGTTATCAATCGTAGGGGAAGGTGAACCACTCACCCTACACACATGTCATCTGTCATAGGGGAAGGTGAACCACTCACCTTGTACACCACACACCTATAGGGGAAGGTGAACCACTCACCCTATGGTCGCTCATAGCTCAATAAGTACCTCGAGCCCTTAGGTGATCCCAGAGATTCACTGTTCCATCTTAACCAAAGTTCCCTTCATATAGGAGATAGATCCAGGCTTCTTTCTAAAAATCAAGACTAGATCTACGTGATGATATTGTTGACCAAATCGTCAATGGAAGCCTCATAGCTCCAGTCAACAACATATAGATGTATACACAACTTTCTACAGACCTACTGATTTACAATAGAGATCTTAGCAGTACTTAGCAATCCTCTGCTTCTTGCATATCTTGATGAAGAAAATATTTAACTATTCTTACTCCCTCTTACTCGGGGAGACCACAAACCTAAGCTTGTTGTAAAATGTCCATCTAGTAGTCTACTCATCATAAGATCCATCCACTTTGTAGATAATTTATTAATGTAATCAAACATGCCATAATTCTGGTAGTGCTCTTCCATAAACAAGAATGTCCTTTGTTGTACCATATAAAGAGGTCTCTGATGTTAATATGTAAAACACGAGATTCTACAAATCCTACTCTGTAATATACAACAATGTGCGCATAAATCGCTGTTGTGGAGTTTACTTAAATGATCATGTTGGCTGCTTTTATGCATTCTCTTTCAAAGTAACTGACTTCAGTCCTTGAATGAGGATCTCAAGAGATACGACACTCAGATGTGTTCTCTACTATTTACCATACAGCTCGACCATCAACTCTTAGTAGTGCACTTTGGATCATACTATCTGAACAAGCAGTTATTCATAAATTGTGTCCATCATCTTGTTGGGCAGACAATATCAATAGCTCCCTCTAAATATCAAGAAGGGTAACTTTGTCCAAAACATAATTATCGAACTATCTTCAATCTGCTATTAATCCAGGGATTTTATAGTTTCCTCTGAAGCTTTGCTTCAATCATGGGCTTCCCATATGATCAGGAAGCATCATGTCAAATAAGATCATTCTGAAGTTCTTCTTCAACCAGGGAGAAGAAATTCTCCCATGAGATTATCTTATCACAGTTGAATGATCCTTCATAGCTAGATAACCGTTACTAGTGTATCGATTTACTCAATCCATGATAAGGAAGAGTCTTTCTCATTTAGGCATCCGTGTCTATAAAACTATCCTTCGTAAGATTCTGGCATAATGTACCCAAGGTGCCAAATCCAGAATCTTCTGCTCCTAGTGTTCAGGAAATCATAGAATCTATTTCTTTCTTCAAAGTATTTATGCTAATAGAGGTTGATATAAAGATTTGTTCTATAGTGCCATGCACATCTTCTTCTTCTTGGTTAACTGGTGATAATAAGGTCAATCACATATCTCTCACGAGAGTATTCATCATCATTCCAATCCTCACACCATCCAAGATAGTACTCAAGTTGCCTTCTAACTGCCATAGATAACCTGCAAAGTTCCTTATGATGAATCGGAGTGCTGTATGTGCAGTCTTCCCAGGCCTAAAAACAAAAACAAGCCTCATGCATCAGTTGCATGATCGTAAGCAATACTATATGGACAAACTTGTCTTGAAAGAGAGGAGGCTAGGAACTTGATATTAATATTTTCAGTTTCCTGTAAGTTTGTTCATGGGAGACTTGATATAATGATCATAGGAACTTTGGGTCCAACACAAATGCAGCAATGGACCAGAATTGTCAGCACAACCTTTTTGATAAGCCAATATCTATAATTCAAATCCTTTGAGATAACCATTCAAACTGGTTATTACCATAACCATTCAGACTAGTTATTACCTTCTGGGGTCATCGGAAGCTGATGATCCACAATCTTAACACCATCTTCTTTAGCCAATGAGTAGATATCTTCTGAAATAAACCCCAACTGATTCGCCCAGTGATGGAAACCCTGGGAGAAGGAGAAGAAGGGTGATTATCCTACATCAGTCAAACTTGTATTTGGCTGCAAAATAGGCTTGACGAAGCATTACATAGCCTCCATGACAGGCTTCTGTGAGGATGAGTAGAATGGTAAAATATTTGCATAGATGGTCAAATGGCCCTGCATAGTTCAGTGGGATAAACATTATGAGAGGACTTGTTATTATTATTATTTGCCTTTGTCTGCAGGAATCTTGATTTTGACTAGGGAATACTTAGAGAACTTAATCTAAACCATGCGAGTCTCAAGCAGAGAACCAATCCACCGAGTTTGAGCAGAATATTACATCAAGCCGATGTGAAAACAAATGAGCCACTGTCACACCACGGAAGTGATGATGATGAGAAACAAATCAGAGTAGAAGTGATATAGAGATTTCATTGTAAAAATATAGCCATGCCTGTAGCTTTGCCTATGCCAATATTGTTCCTGCCATTAGTCATAGGTA
Organism: Pinus taeda; assembly: GCA_000404065.3. Lineage (NCBI taxonomy): Eukaryota > Viridiplantae > Streptophyta > Pinopsida > Pinales > Pinaceae > Pinus > Pinus taeda. The sequence continues at coordinate 28,260 of APFE031707904.1, read as the reverse complement.
CATCGAGAGAACATAATGGTTGAACTGAGATTCTGAACCAAAAATATCACTGAGCCTTTCATCGAACTGCTGCAATACGATGCCATATCAGTGAGTGAATATCTTGACAGAGACTTCTCAGAATTGGCACAATAGATGAATCCTAGATTCAGTTGCAAATTTGATGTCACAAAATAGGGCTTATACTGCCATAACTTTACCCCATAAATTCTTTTATCCATGCTACAAAGTCAAACTTCCATCCTCTGCATTGTGACACCCATGACTGAGACTTAAGTGATGACTTTACACTGATATAGAAGATCATAAGCATAATAGATTTGATATAATTGTCAATGCAGACAGTCCTTGAAGGTGAACAAAAGTTGCCCCAGACTTCACTCAAAAACATCCAACGAGACTTTAACAAATGCCTTAATAAGTCAAAGAAGGATTTCCTCAGATTGGGCTCAAATTTGAGGATAAGATTATCACAATTGATGCTTCAAACAGAGATGATACAGATTTGTAAAGGGCCGAAAAATATTACATAGATAAGCCTCTGCCAAATATGCTACAGGCCTTAGGAGAACGGAGGAAGACTTAAAACAAGCTCGGATGTGAATTGCTTTTAAAAAAAATACAAATCTTAACAATTTCACACTACACCTCAAGAGTCGCAGAGGACTCAGAGATGAAATTTCATGCCCTAGAAAACCTCCAAAATTCATAGTCCTGGTGCAAAAATAAGCTTAGGACAAGGAGCTGAGACCAGATCCAACTGTCAACCATATTAGAGATCAAAAGGTGCTTGGGAACCCCAGCGAAGAACCCTCCATAAACAGAGAAAACAAACCAGTCCCAAAAACCCTTTTAACTTTTGATGAGATGAGACCTTGATAGAACCTTCAGATTTGCAGAACAAACTTCTCTTGGTGACTGCTTTCTCTTACACACTTTTGCTTGGGCCTCTCCTCACCTAAGCTCTGATACCATGTTAATTTTGACTTAACATGTTCTTTGCTTACGTTAGTTACTTCATTAGCCCGTTATCAATTCCATTAGACCATAAGCAATCACTTTAACCATCACCATATGACAGTAACTAATGAACAAACATTAAATGTAAATGCAGAAGACAGGCCAAGACAAGAGAACACAAAGATATGGGTCAAGCCAGGGAAAAACCCCAAGATGGGGAAAACCTTGATCAGTTCTTCTTATTATTATTATCAAATGTTCAGCAGAGGATGAGAGAGTACAATCAAAGTCAACATTGACTTGTCACTGTGATAACTAGAGCCATTGTTCAAAAACCAAATAAGCACCCCAATCAAGTATGCATTCTTGCAGTCACAATCTGTCCTGATCAGTGGTCAACGGTAGACAAAGCATAGACTGAAGCTAGGTTAGGGCTTATCGGTTCATGACTATAATACTTCCAGACTTCCTTCCAATGCTGCAACCTTTCTTCAGGATCTATGTTCACATTCAATCAACAAATTTGAGCTAATGTCAGCCCCTACATAAACCTTTCAGTCCATCTAATCCATGGAGACAAGGCCTGCGACCTAGATCAGATACCAACCTGCCTTTCTGCCTTCTGTGTCAAAAGTAGTGTGGCCTACCTGAACCATCTGTTAGGAGTGCGACTTACAGTTGAAGAGAAGACCCATACATAAGTATGCCAAAAACACCATACAATAGCCCTTAATAAGTGCGACTCCCTTTCTGCTCAAACTCAGTCCTGAAATGAATATAAATGAGCCCAGAATAATATACAGATAAGCCCAGACATTCTCCAAACTGACTTCAGCCTCCTGCCTGTGCAACACAGCCCATGAATGAGACCCAGCCTTGCCCTCATTACCTTTGTTGGAGATCTTCTTTCATCTGCGGCTATTTCAGAGAGAAGAATGACATATGTGTGTGTATAAATGAGGTTGAACACACCTCTATATATACAATTTGATGGGGTAGTGACGTAACCATTAGGCTTGATGAGCCTACATAGAGGTGAGGCCCACCTTGATAATTTACATGTGAGAGAACATAAATTCAAAAACTCATTTCTCATCCAAATTTGATGATCTTTAGGTCAATTTAATTATCTTCTTCAAAAGACCTGTCCAAAGTGGAATTTGGCCCTAGTTGCCAATTTTAACAAGTCTCCTAGGGCATCAAGCAAAATTCATTGGAGCCATCCATTCTGAGGGTGAGGGTTGGACTACAACTGCACTGGGGTTTTCCCTAGGCCCTCACATGTTTTGAAGAATTTTCCACAACTAGATTTGGAAATATCTCAAGCCCTAGCTCCAACATCATTCTTGTTCCTAGTTTTCCTTGGTTAGTGGCTTCCTCAAGGGTCATTGCACTAAAAATCAGGTGAAATTCAATTTCATTGATCCTCTTATTCTCCCTTGCTTGGTCTAGAACTTTTGTTTGAAGTTTGACCCGAAACCCGAGGCCTTGAGTGGCTCCTCTTGGGCTTCTTTGTGGTCCCATACCTTTATTATTCCTTATCTTACATGGCCACCTTAGAAGACCATCCTCTCTTGAGAGTCTTAGGTCTAGGGCATCCCTTATCAAGCAATATCTCTAATCCTTAGGTCTAGGCCTCCCTTGAGCCTTTCTTAGAAAGCCCCACACCTTGCTTCTAGAGCAAGTAAACCCTATCAGTTGAATCTCTCCTGTGAATGGGCTCTTGAAATCACTATCTATCCCATCATTGACTTCTCATTCATAGTGATTTTCCTTATACTAGGACTCCTCCCATCGGTGAAAGTCCATAAAGAGTAGGGGACATATACTGAGGTAACAGTGGGTCCTTGTCCCATTGTTGCCACTTGGTCTAGTAGTTGCCCCTTTGGAATCCCTGTTAGGACCCTTGCTCGATTGAGCGGTAACACTATCAAAATCGGGGTTTCCCAAGTAGTGCCCATCCTAAAGTTGTAAGCCAGTAGAGGAGATTCCACAGGACTAGGGTTGAGAATTAACCCCCTAGTTAAGGAAAGGGAATAAGACTATAGTCAAAACCCTTCCTCCTTCCAAATTAACCAATAATCCATACCCTAAGTCACATGACACGAGAACACAAGACACAGAGGACACGTAAATACGAGTATTCGACATGAAACAGAGCAACCCTGGAAACAGGTTACGTGGGACACGTTATATATA
>APFE031707904.1:1712-25085 GCA_000404065.3 Pinus taeda | reverse complement strand
ATAGATATGAATCATGATGATATCTATTTAGTATTTAGTATACACTATTTACTATTTAGTAATTTACTAGTTAGTTTATTAATTTACTACATCAATGTTCTTCATAGTGCAATGTTCATTGTTCATGTTATAATTTTTGTTATTAACTTCAAACACATTTGATCATGTTCAAACTTCACATAAGGTAGTTTATGAGCTATAAATTTATATGTGTTCAAACTTCATTGTTGACTAGAGCATTAATCGAGCTTTCGCTCCCTTTAGACCTCGAAGGTGTAGTGAGCAATGAGCACACGACGGGGAGCTGGGAGTTTTATTTCAACAAACGATCTATATGTGGTCACTCATGTATAATTAAGTTAAGTTCCGTAGGCTATAACACAACTTACAAGAAATTTAAGTGCTCCAAACTCTCAGCAAAGCATGCGAATGCTCATCTCCTACATCTCCAGGTCCAGGTCAATGTGAAGTTGTGAGCATTGCGCTCGAATCTGATGGAATTCTTCACACTGCACAACAAATTGGATTCCAGCGACAAGCAAACTCAACTTCAATGGTGAACAATGACAAAAAGAACCCAAAAATAAACCATGTTGCAAGTTTTAAATGTCACATTTCATGGGACACGTGTCCTAAGAACCAAAAACGTTAGGGCACATTTTCGACAAGTTCAAAACACGTGTCTCGATTGGAGGACACGAAGAAAAACGTTTTTGACACGTTTAGGGCAGTTTTCATGTCCGACACGTGAAATATGGGACACGAGACCCTGAGGGACGTGTCCTGTGACTTAGTCCATACCCAAGTGTGCCCAAGAAACACAAGCATAAGCACCCAACTACAAAATAAAAAAGCATACCTTTAGGATTGGATGGCCCACCTTCAAACATACGATCTCGACAGATGAGCAAGGGGACATATGACTAGCTCAGGGAGCAGAGACATCTGGCACAACATCGGCTACACTAGTGGTTGTCAAGGGGTTGTTGGCTACCGACTGAAGACAAATCTAGGAGAAAAAATCTCTTATGGGGTTACCTATTAGTTTTTGTAGCATCAGACAAGTGTTATAGTCTTGATTTGTGTCAGAGATGCTAGGAACACAAGATCTTCAAAACCCAGAAAAGGTTCCACAAGTTAAGTTTGTGAAACACCTTAATTAAATTAATTAACCATCATTTAATTTTTTCCTAAACTTAGGAAATTGGTTAATTAATAGTATTTAATTAAGGAAAGGTGAGAATGCTCTAGAAACTCGCACAGATTGAGTTTTAGATGATCTTAGTAGTTGATGCGGATCTAATCATGGTCGTTGATGAGCCAATGACAAATTATAAGAGCAAGACGACGGGGATAGAGATAGACACATCAAGTAAGAGGGAGATCAAGGCAAATCAAATTTCCCAGAGAGAAAAGATTCAACTAGGGAAGAATTCGAGCCAAAGATACAGTAGCAAAGATTGAGGAGGAGCAAAGTGATTTCGGAGGATTTTCCAGTGCCGGAAGAGGCAGCAATAGAGATGTCGAGTTATTCCACTGGACATTGTGCAAGGGTTGCGCAGAAGCCTTAAGGAGGTAGTTCGATTCAACTGAGTAGCAGGGTGATTCAAGTGCTAGAGGTCAGAAAAATTTCCAGAAGGCCAAGCGAGTCACGTCCAAAGGCAAAGTCAGCTAGGACATTAGATTCAAAGAGTTTCGGAGACAGAGCACATAGGGCCTGCACAAGCAATGTGCAAAGGTAGTTTGAATAGCCAGTTGTGCCAAATTTAAGAGTTGGGATCAGTGGTGGAGTTGAGACATTTGCGTCACAAATATTTTGGCCATATATTTCATGTTGGTTTGCCAGTTTGGGCATCCAAATATTGTACTCAGAATTTTGTTGCAGAATAATAATAAAACCTTCATCAGTTACACTGGGTTTTCCCACATTAGGTTTTTCCATGGACATTTATCCAAAAACCACGGTGTCATTTTTATTATGTGTGTGTATCATTTTCTCAATTCGAGTTTTACATCCCCTATGCATTTTATTTTTGGTGAAAATAGTAATAGTGATTTTATTCTTCGTTTGTCACAATAGCAAATAAATTGCACATAATAATATTCAGTTAGAAGAATAATTTCCAGTTGCTGCAATAGTGAAAATTTCACATCACCCACTAGTGGTGGATAACAGGGACCTTGTCTTCCTGAGACTTCAACCATATAGGCAATCCTCCTTCACAAAGAGTGGCTCTGAGAAGTTAAAACCCCAACTTTATGGACTTTACAGGGTGATGCAAAAAATTGGGGAAGTAACTTATGAATTGGACCCACTAGAAGAAAGAAAGATTCACAATGTCTTCCTTAAATCTTGCATCAAAAAAGTACTTGCGTAATAGGTTAAGGCGACAATGCAATTCCACCATTTGATGAGGCGGGGCAATTGGTCCTCATTCCAAAAGAGGTCATGGATAAAAGAGAAAGGAAGTTGAAAAGTCGAATTATCAAAAAGTACTTAATCTTTTAGAAGGGCCTATCGATAGAAGATGCCACATGGGAAGGTGAACAGGTATTACAACATCCCATCTTACAATTGCTTAAGGACAAGCAAATCTAAGAAGAGAGGACTATAATGTACCTTTCCCATAGCAATGGATAACAAGTGAAGTCATACCCTACCATGATCCCCGTAGGTTATCCGCGAGAAGGAGATCAACAAATTAATTAGCAGATATTATCTTGATAATTAAATAAAGATGGTAAAGTCATTTTAGAAAAATAATTGACCCATGGTATTATTTTTCCACTCATGGTATTTTGGAGAGGTTAAAATTATAAAGAAGAGAGACTTGAGGAAAAGGGATAGGTGAGATTTAATTAGTGAATTAACAAAAAGATCGAGTAGCTTTGTGAGAGGGTAGACCCTCAAGTATTCCTAGTTTCGGTGTTGAAATATGCATCCTAGCTGGTGGCGATTAGTTTGATGGCTACTAAGCCATCCTAGTTAATCAATTAAATTATCATCCGCAAAAGAGGTCGAATTGGTGTTTCAAGGAGGTTGAGTTTGTAGTCAAGGGGGAGATCAATTTGTCTATCTATAGAGGTCGAATTTCCAATTGCATTGGGACAGATCTATAGAGGTCAAATTTCTAGTGCTACAAGGTCAAGTTTCTCTTCAAGATCAGAGGTCGAATTTTTGTGTTGTAGAGCCCAAGTTTTTACTCCAAGCTATGGGTCGAAATATCACCCTAAGGAGGATGGAATTATTTTGTTGTAGGACTAAATTGCATTTCTTGTTGGAGATCAATTTTTTTTAGGGCCAAGCTGCAATTTCTCAAGAGGCCAAATTGTCAAGCCCATGAAACCAAAATTGACTTCACTAGAAGGTTCGAAAATCATTGTCATCAAGAGAGTCAAATTGCATTATTCAGGTGGGTTGAATTGCTAGGGTTCAAGGGTGGTGATTGCACACTTCAATAGGGCCAAGTCCACCATTCAATGTGAAGGACGAGTTACCAAGCTAAAGGAGTCCAAGCCAATGGTTTTTGGGAACATCCCCATCAGGTTTCCTTCAAAAACAAATTGATGTAATTTCCTTACAATTTATAAATAATATAGATGGAGTTTGCAGTGTTTTTTTTCTACAAAGGTGTTGTAATTTATTGTTGAATTTTTCTAACAAAATTTTATAGTCGATTTCCTGAATTTAATTCCTAGAAATTAAGCCAAAAATATAAAGGGATATTACAATACCTATTGTCCAAGTATGGTGAGGGAAGGTCCATCTTTGGTTACTTGGGATTTTTGAGCTACACCTAAGGATGAGGGAGGCTTTCGATCATTAGATGTTGCAACTCATCGTAGTATTCTAATGGCCAAGTGGGTAGTGATATGCCTAGAGCGTTCAGCTCCAAGGCAAGTTTTGTTTCACCACCAAGTAATTTCAGCACAATATGTTGGCAATGTTCGAGGGGCTTTTGGTTTATGTTGCTAGTGAAGCTCAAGGAGCTTTTGGTTTATGCTATTACCAATGTTAGAGGGAATTTTGGTTTATGTTGTTGGCAGAGTTTGAGGGGATTGTGGTTTATGTTGTTGGTAGAGTTCAAGGGGTTCTTGCTTTATGTGAAAACATATATTCCTTTTATCTTTCTCAAAATATAAAAGGAATATTTCGAATATTTCGTCAACTTGGAGAGTTATGCCACCACTACATAGTGCAAGGGTGTAGCCAAATAGGCTACAATCTAGCTTATCAGTCTATTTTGAGTTGGTGTATGCAAGGGGTATGTGTAATAAAGATGCCACACATTTAGGTGTATATACTATAGGTTGATTGGGAAGGGCATCTTCTACTAGCATGATATGTGGGATCTTGGTACTCAATCTTGGAAAAAGCAACACCCTCTTGCCCAAGAGTATGGCATCCTTGCCTCTAAACGTCTTTTAATCGTGGAACAACATGCCCTCGTTCCAAAGACTAAGTTGTTTAAGGTGAAAATTAGTATGCTTGGGCCATTTTGGAGAGACTGGATCTCGAGTTTCATTTTCCACTACTTCAATTTGATTCTCATGGCCTATATTCAACACTTCATCAATGCCACCCACTCTCGCTAGTTCTTAACAATAAGTGGGCTTCGACGGATCCAAAGGACTGTTGGATTCATAGTCTTAATAGTATATGGACAATGTGGTTTTTTTATAACTTACGGTGTTTTGCTTTGCTAGTCATCTATCAACTATCAAGTGATTCCATCTAAAGCCAAATTTGCTAAGGGAGGCCTTTTAGATGGCCTCTACCTTGTGTGCCAGCTATCATTAACGATCAAGCAGACTTTTGGGTAGTGTCGATTCACCAACTACTGCTGGAGGTTATTTGGGGATCAGCATTATTTGTTGTTTGAAAGAAAGATTCATCAGTGCACTGCTTTGTTTGGGATAGTCATTTTCTGATGCCTAAATCCTTCGATGTCTTGAGCATTTTCTATGGGTCATAGTGCCTTTTGTGATATGGAAGCTCTCGAGAGTAAGTTTATGTTTTGTCAAAATATCAGTTCTTTGTTTGTCTTCAATTCTTTGTGAAAGATGAGGTACAACACCAGCTTTTGGAAAAAAGGGGGAATTATTGATCAAAGATGCTCATTATTTTGATCCCACTAGTTCTTTTGATTTTATTTCTGCTTTAGTTATTCTTAGAAAGAGGTAATGAAGCTCATTATATATAGCCTTCTTTATTTTGCATCTCTACTTGTAAATATAAAATGTATTTATCAGAAAATAAAAGCTCATTTTTTAAGCTAAACCAATGTATGCATAAGAAATTGTCAACAAGTTTATATTAGCAACAGTAGTAGGAACAATGGAAGTATCAGAAGCATCACCACAAGAAAGCAATCTACTCATCGCTCAAGCAAGGACTCTCAAGTACAAAGGAGGAGGCAAATGTTGGCCCCAGTATCAAGTAACTATGATATATTGTCTTATAGTGTACTGTCTTCTAGTGACTTACACATATTGTTGACAGAATTATTATTACAATTATACATTGATGTACATTATTAATTTACAGAGTCATGAATTAAGTCATGAGGTCATCATTATGAAGACATCCTTTGTTATTTAGTTGGTTGAACAATTATGTTTCCTAACCATCGTGTATGTAGGACCTCTATCTGTATAAAAGACCCTTCATTTTTATTTTAGTTATCACAGTAATTGGAAGAAATGACATTACATATCATGCATCATAACTCCATCTTTGTTGATCACATGTATATACATCTACATAATACTATGAATTGGAATGAGAGATTCAAATGACAACTCATGTGCTTCTATAAATGATTTGTGATTGTATTTTACTTTTCTTAACTTTTATGTTGTGTAGACAAATAGCATTTCTTAATTAAACTCATTTCAATCTTGCAACTCATTCTCAACACTTTTGACTAGAAAGAAGATCAAAGGGGACTATCTTAATTACCTTGAGAGAAGCTGCAATCATTATCAAATGGTGTGCAAGGTCTTCTTGTATTTGGGTAGTATATTTACGCATCTTTTCTTGAATTAAATTTTCCCAACGTTCGGTTGTCATCTTACATAAGCTCTCAAGTAAAGGTACCACTTTTTCTTGAAACAAGGATCCAATACTTTCCTGTAAATATAAAGAAAGGAAAGAATAAAGACCGAGCAAACCAAACAATAACACTAAAATTAAACAAAATATTTATCATAACCATAGTTATTATCACTCACAACAACATTATTGACTTGTTTAGCACAACTGGTAATCACAAATTTGCACAACACTCTATTTTTGAAAGCTCTAACTTAATTGAGAATATAATATTCATAAGTCAAGCATTCAATGACAGAATGTTATTTTAATAAAACAAAATGGAATTTAATGAAAATGATATGTAAGCAAGCAAACGTTCCATGACTCATGATAAAGCCAAATAATTGCCACCCATTGTTGGTCTGTTATGATGATTACAATTGAACAACCAAATGAATGCATTGGCTTATCTCAAGCAAAGAGGATCTTAGGGTCATTTAATAAATGTTGCACAAGAGATTCCTTTCACTTCACCGATGTTCAAGGTCATGTTGAATGTCATTGTCCAGTAGCTACCAATGTATTCATTACTTAAATGCATTCACTATTCAATGCTTCAAATGAATTAACAACTTCATTTACCAATATAATTCGTTTTATTTGCTCCACGAGAGCAATTCTATCTTTAGGAGCAGTTAGAAAAATACAACTAATTTTCAGAGTACTTTTCACCTAAATTTTGGAGGCCACTAAGTTCAATCAAAAAATAAAGACCATGAAAAAATATTAAATTTTAAAATTAACAACTTAGTTATTAAATATAGTCAGCTCTAATGTTTTGAAATAAATATATATTATTATTTTGTGTCACTGTACTTTTATCACAGTTTTATGCATATGTTCTGAGGTTATACTTATGTAGCTTCCTTTCTTAATATTATTTTCAACATTTCTAGGAGTTGCATTTGCACTCTCACATTGTATCCTGTTATGAATATAATTCATAACGAAGTAAATAAATAAAGTAAATGTAAATATTAAATAATCAGATATTGGTTATGTTAAATAGTCATTAAGTTAAGTGAAAAGGCATGTCTAAAAGACATGCCCAGTCATGAAAGGACCCCTGCTTAGGTATATATGTGGATCCTCATTGTAACAATTGATCATCACTTATACAATTTTATATATACTAAATTATTATTACAAAATACCTCTTGTGTGTTTTTACATTCAAGCCTCCAAGCTATCAGTTTTCATGCTTTAGTAACAATTTTTATGCTTCAGTGATATCAGAGCCATGGCGCACAATATAATCATGCGGGTCTTTGAACGTTGTTCGCCGCACAATGTGCCAATACATTCACGTTTTGAATGCATTGAGAAGTTTAGTGAAATTCAAGAAGCATTTCAGCGATTAGAAAAATCATGCGCAGAAGTTACAACATGTCTAAAGAAAAGTTATGCAGAGGAAGATGATAGAAATGGTAATAAAACGAAACAAGGTGAAACATTAGATGATTATAATGTTGAAAATGAAGAGGTTGCAGAAAATTATCAAGACGACATTCCAACCTTAGGAGAAACTGTTAAAGAATATGTTGCAGACACTTCGATGGAGGTTGATATGCCCAACAAAATCCAAGACATGCCAGATCCGATGGAGGTTGATATGCTCAACAAAATCCAAGACATGCCAGATCCATTGCAGAGTACACAAAAGAAGAAGCATGCTGAAAATGTTTCTTGCAAGAACATTGTGTTAGAATAAAAGCAAGGAATTCCAGATTCCTCATTAGAGGAAGGTAATGAACAACAAAAAGGAGGATCATCAACTGGAAACACAAAGAAACCAGGTGAATTGGTTCCATCCTCTAGAGAAACTAACTTAAAGGAAAACGCTAGGTCAACGTTGACCATGGAGGCAACAAGGAGGGGCCACAACAATCGGCCAGCAAATACACTGAACTTAGACACAGAACATGTTTCAGTGCATCCTCAATTGATCAACACCAATGCCACTTGCCATAAATGGGCATTCGGAGCCATCGCCGAATTGGTCGACAACGCAATCTCCGAGATCGGCCAAGGCGCCACCTTCATCCGCATCAACCGAATCAAGGATTGTCGCAACAAGGGCCCCGCATTGCAGGTTGCATACAATGGAAAAGGAATGAGTCCCAATGACCTCACCCTGTCCATCACCTTCCCTACAATCGCTGCCACGAGCTTCAACGAATCAATGCTCGGGCAATAACAGAGTGGTTTGAAGGCGACCACCATGCGGTTAGGAGCAGACGCCATGGTCTTCATTGTTTTCCCTTCATCCTCAACCATCAGTGTCGAGCTACTCTCCTAGACATTTGCAGCGCACACCGACCAGAAAGACACAATTGTCCCCATTCCCATATGCAGAGCCACGAAAGAGACATCTAGCAAGCTGACTCTATAACGGATGCTGAACAAGATCAATAAATATCACTGGAATAATCTTTTAAAGATCATTCTTGAATGGTCGTTGTATTCAACAGAACAAGAATTGTTGGGTGTGCTCAATAAAATCGGAGACTGTGGTACTAGGATCATTGATTACAACTTATGGCAAAATAAAGATGGTGAGACGGAGCTCAATTTCGAATCTCGGGACAACAACATTCAAATTAGAAGTTCTCCTGATGAAAACCCTAAACCCAAAAAATTATTCCATTTTCTCCACCAACAACACATTGCAGATCACTTTCGGTACTCACTCCGGTGCCTTCCTCCTCCCGACTACATACACTGCTCCACGTCCACACCAACACAACGTTTCGTTTGGCATTCTTCTGTCATAAATCCTGTGCCAGTGGGTAGCGGCGGGTTTTGCATTGGTTCTACGTGGCTCCAATAATATATATATTAATATATATATATATATATATAATATATATGTATGTATGATGGTATGTATGTATGGTATGTATGTATGTATGTAATGTATGTATGTAAATGTAATGTATGTATGTATGTATGTATGTATGTATGTATAGGGACACTCGACATATATTAATGGATGCAGTGGATTTTTTTTTATAGAGTTTGTTATTTAACTATTATATAGAGGCCGCAATAACCTCCAGCAGGATAAGTCTTTAAACGTCGTGGCCAAGATCCAATATAATTATTAAACTTATATAAATATAATTTAAATCAATAAGTTATATAATATTATTTATAAAGTTTTAAATTAAAAAACAGTATAAAAAATAAAAATAAAAAGTGTTTAAACAATTTAAACAAAATAATAGAGTAAAAAAAATTTAAGAGTTACAATACAAAAAAAATAATTATACGTTATAAAGAAATTAAAAAAAAAAAAAATCCAACAGAATATTACTAATGAGCTACATGACAAGAGGATGGCCAGATTATATACATCGAGACGACAGACACTAAGTGAAGAAAATCCACAACATTAAAGCTTTGAGGACAAAGCTTCTGAAGGAAGGGGCTATGTTATGAATATAATTCATAACAAGTGAATAAATGAAATAAATGTGAATATTAAATAATCAGATATTGGTTATGTTAAATATTCATTAAGTTAAGTGAAAAGGCATGTCAAAAACACATGCCCAATCACGAAAGGACATTTGCTTAGGTATATGTGTGGGTCCTCATTGTAACATTTGATCATCACGTATACAATTTTATATATAATAAATTATTATTACAAAATACCTCTTGTATATTTTTACATTCAAGCCTCCAAGCTCTCAGTTTTCATGCTTCAGTAACAGTTTTTATGCTTCATATCCATACTAATTGTACTCTTAAATTCCATTGAGCTATTTTGTGGTCATTCATCAGACATTAATATAATTATCTTATCTTCCACATTAACATCTCCCACATTCCCTTGTATGGGCTACTTATAATTTTGATGTTAAACATACTCATAGCAAGGTAGCCCTTAAGCTGGACAAGAAAACAAATAATTAGTAAGAAAAGAACAAGCAACTAGGAGAGGACTAGGTAATGAGCAAGCCTATAATATCTAGATTCTATACATTATTGTTAGGTTAGGATAAAACAATACTAATGTGGATACAAACAACAAAAAGTAACCCAATAATTGATATATATTAAGTTTATGAAAAGAGAATGGCAAGGAGGGGAGGGAAGCAAGGGATCTAAAAGGATGAAGACAATTTTAAGACTTTCACAAAATTGTTTTTGATTTTTCAAAGATTTATTTACCATCATATTTATTTTTTGTTTCTTCATACTTCTTGGAAATGATATATTCTTGTTGTATCTTTGGATTGGCCCAAAAATCATATTCTATGTGCTTTCAACAATATGCTTACAATATATGTGTCTGTGTCGTCAGAAACACAGTCTCTGCAACGCCGGAAGCATGAGGTGGTTAGAACCTAAGGGGGCTATTGTTAACCAAGCCTTTGCTTGCTTCCCCTTGGCTTCTTTCTCACAACCTACTCTAGAGACTAGCTTCAAAATAGTTAAGAGGAAGTATACATTTAGTTAGGCATATAATTAAAATAGACCAAGATTCCTGCATTTCACCTAGGTCATAGGATTTGCATAGCATATAGGATAGATAAGCATTCCTTAAGCAGCGATTGTTCATCTGATCATTTGGTCCTTAATTGATATAAAGCAAGTGTTTGACTCCATAAGGCACCGGTTTCACATAATAATAATCTAATGTAATCTTTAAAACTTGCTAAAATCAACCAAGTGACCAGGCCTCATTCCTCTAGCTAGAACAACTTGTTCTCGATGCTTCAATGACATTTTTCTCATTTCTCATCCTTTTCATTAGTCCGTCAATGCCACAACATTTTTGGGTGCCATTGTGATACTTTCCTTATCTCTTCATCTTTTCATCACCTTGTCCTTTTTCCTCTCACTAATCTTTTCATCTTCTCTATCTGCACCTTTAGCACTGATGTTTCAGTTGGTTTCATGTTCAGGTGGTGACTCCACTTATTCATCCATTCACAAAAGCTTACACTAGAAGAAATCCTGGTAGCTTAGTCAACCTCGCTCTCAAAACTTGGTTGAACAAATTACATTCTAGTAAGCATTCATTTTCTCGAACATGAATCCCTCCCCAACATCCGCTTGTTTCTCTCTTCCTGATTCTTGACTAACTTTTCAGTTTTTGCCTTTTGAATTTTGGAGTTAGATTCATGTTCAAGTGGTGACTCCACTTCTTTCATTTCTTGCAAGAATTTTTGCTAGATGCTCGCATCTTGTGAATCTCTTGTTTTTCTTGAACAAGGATCTCTCTCTAATGTCCATTGGCCCTGTTGTCACTCAGATTGTACAGGCATTGCGACAATGACTCAGATCGGGGGTTGTCACTCTGATCCCCGACCTTTTCGTTCTAGTTGTCTCACAACAACAGGCTATGGGGGGTAGTCCCTATGGAAATGAGAATATGAAGGACAAGTTGGCAACCAACAAGTCCAAGAGACACGATTGAATGGCCTAGCTACTTGGTTAAATTTAGCAAGACATAAAAATTAAATTAGATTTAAATGTGAGATCAGTGTCTTACGAAGTCAACTTCTTGCTTATTATCAATTTGATGCCAAATAATTGGTTGAACAATCTTTGCATGGATGCTTGACTATCCTAGATGAAGTGCAAATCCTACAAGCTAGGTGAAATGAAAAATCTTGGTTTATTTTAAGTTAGATGCCTACTCTAAGTGTAACCTTCCTCTTTAACTACTTTGGAACTATCTCTAGAGTAGGTTGTGGAATAGAAGCCAACAAAAAAGAAGTAGAGGCTTGATTAACAATACCTCCCCTTGTTTTCTAACCACCCGATGCCTCCGGCACTGCAGAGACTTTGGCTCGAGCGATTGCAAAGTCACCGTGTTAACCACTAAAGATGTGCTAAGACCCTCAAGCTAAATTGAGAAAGGCGGTCCTATTCTCTATCAACCAAGCTTTTGCTTGGAGTTAAATTATTAATGCAAGAGGTTTTCCCTAGTATGCAAGTGCAAGAGATGAATGTTCTTAAGGTGAGATTACTTAATTTGTTAAGTACTTAATGACAATGATTTTCAATTAAGAAAATAAGGTACTTAAAAAATAAATGAATAAAATCTCAACCACAAGAAAAAGTGTTCAAGCTAAACAATGCTAGAGAAATGCGATAATAATATAAATAGACAATTGCTCAAAGACATGATTAATGCTACTTAAGACAACTAACAATCTCCAAGATTATAATCAATAAATCACCAATATGCCACTTAGATACAAGAGAGAAATTTAAATCTGTTATCACAATTATGATCAAAATATCATCCACCAGAGATATCCAATTTAACAATGAGCAATGAATCCACTCAATGACAATAATGGAAATGAGAAATTAAGAGCATTAATCCACAATGTCACTTAGAGCCAATGTCACATGGCTCCGGTTCGAGTTCAGGTTCGACAGTAATTAGGTTCGGTTTGTGTTCAAACATTTTGATGAGGTTCGTCATTAGGTTTGTATATATATTAATTTAAAATGAATTATACTATAAAATAGTAATAAATCAACATCAATAAACATCAAAAATGCTATCACAGACATTGAAACTGCAAGGATAAATTACAAGCTTGAGTTGCGACAAGAAGTTATGATTTTTTATCTATGGACTTGGTCAATAGCTATGAGGTTTTCCGAACCTCAAATTTTTTTTAAGGTTCGCCAAAATTCTAACCTCAAGGTTAAAGTTCGATGAACCTTGTGACATAGCTTAAAGCAATTAGCCAATTAAACACTTATCAACTTGATTTGAGCAATTGTGTGAATGCAAGAGTGTAAAAGATGCCAATGACTAAAATTAAGCACCAATCACTTCAACTATGAATGATTATGAATTGTAAAAAAAATTTATCTAATTTTAGAGACTTATATGTGATTTATTATCGCTGCAACCTTGTATTCACAGGTCTGCAATTTTATATCAGCAATCAAGAAGTGATGCAAGATGCTAAAGATAAGCTGTAAAATCAATACATTTAACTTCCAATGATATTCACTTGATTACAGGACTGCTTAGACACTATAGATCAGATTTATTATGCTCAGATTAGACCTCAAAATGATGTATATCAGATCTGTAATAACTCAGAAAATCAGTGATTCAGTCTTTAATAAACCAACAAGATAAGATCCAATGATTAGCTAATCAATGTGAGTGATTTTTAGATGATCTTCAATGAATTTTGATGATCCTTATTTAGTTTATATGACTACATAAATGGCTATAGCAAATATATCAGATCTGGAAATTGCCCAACAGTCCTCAAAAATAACTTATCTGCAATATTTGTAACCACATGATTAATGTTCAATGCCTTAAGTGACTTGTTAATGAATTTAGTATTATTTTATGTATGTTTATGCCCTGGATACACCGTTGTAACAATTATATCAGATCTGAAAATTATATGACAACCAACATAAAACAATAAAATTGATAGATCAAATCCTTGTAATTTATTCTTGATGTCTTGTATGAGTTATTAGCTTAATGTGTGGGTTCTTTAGGCTTGTATTATAATTATTATGCCATTTTTATATCAATATACTGGATTTGATATAGGTTATGCAATCAATTAAAATGAGAGATGAAGGCAATAGAAACAAAACCCAAGGTCTAATGGCCTATGCCATGTTTGGAGATGTGAGAAAAACCACCTGCACTCACAAAATGTTAGCTCAAAACCCAAAGATCAGACCTTTTTGACTGTTGCAAGTGTTTCTAGGTGGTTGTAGCAAACATAACAGATCTGAAAATTACCCAACAATCCACAAAAAATCACTTCTATGCACTCAAATTCAACTTTAAGTTAATTATAAATGCCTTGGGCGATTTATTGATGAACTCAGACTTATAAAAAGTGTGTTTAAGCTTTAATTATACTGCTATCATAAATTACTTCAGAGTTCAATTTTAGGACAGAGGTGATATAAGAAGGTTAGAGAGCAAACCAAGAAGCCTTGGGGCTTTGTAGATGGCTAGGAAGACTTCCAATGAAGGTGACCACCTGAAAACACAATGTTAACCCCAAAATCACTGCAAAACAAACTGTTAGAGATAGAATGTCAATCCCTTGAAGAAACCCTTGTTTGCAATGAGGTCTAACCCTTTAGGGCTTATGGCCTTCATAATGTTTGCAAAGTAGGTCGCAAACACTAGCCTTTTAGGTTAGGTAAGGACTAAGACCTTCAGAAAATGAGTTTCTTCCTTGATTTGAAAATAAGAAACCTGCAAAAATATCCTGAAAACCTTAGACATCTAGGGTTTTTGAGCTCTCCAATGTCAATTTCTTCCTTAATCCTGAAACAAATTTAGAATAGAAACCCAAATACCAAAAACAATAAAATTCAAAACCCCAAATACTATTGGGTTAGGATTTAAAATACAAGGGTTAGAAAAATAATTTATAAAAAGTATTCTACAAAAATATATTTACAAATATACAAATGTACAATGCTTGAAGGAATTTTTGAAGAGTATTATTTTTATGATAATGACAATAGCTTGATGTATTTCGAAAAATAGGTGTTAACCATAGTCTTAGCGAAGTAAGAAACCCACATAAAATTCCTGGTGCCCAAACAAAGTCATCCTTTGTCCACAGTCTGTGAACTTGAAGCCCAAGGGCTGAGGAATCTGCAAACTCTATATATTTCTTAAGCGAAAAATATTAACTCATACAATAAATCAGATCACCTAAAATAAGCCCAAAACTTACCAATAGAATGTTCCTATTATCTACAAATGAAAAAAAATTATATGATATTGAAGCACAATATAGGAAAGCACATACCCATGACGTACCACAAATCAATGAAACAAAGACACCGTGAACTGAACCCCAAAGTCTTTTATTATAGATTTCAGATTTTCCCAGCTGAACAGTGGCTTCAAACCAGCATTACAAAATTGCATATAGATCAAAGTCACTATCATTGTGAAGAATAGAAGATAAACGCCTTCTATTTATAGAGAAATCCCTCCAAGTGGAATATAAGAGCTAGTTGGCTTAATCCCTGTCAACATAATCTCGACCATTGATAAATTCTTGATCAACTTTTAATCTCTGCCATCGAAAATATTTATTTATGAGGAATTTTCGAATTCTTCATAAAATCCACTTTTTATTAGCTCAAAAATAATTATTTGAGCTAATTTCCTAAAAAAATTGACTTTGACATAACCACCAATGTACAAAGGTCCAATTTTTCTTAAAATTTCAAGTATTCCCTTGGTAGAGGCCCTCCAAAATTTGACTTCATTAAGACCCACGAATTTTTCCACTTGGAGAATTTAATTTCTCTAACATTTTAATTTTTGACTATAATTAATTAATTTTTTGGCTTAGAATTTTATTTTATTTTTGCCAAAAAACTTTATTAATTGACAATTGAAGGGATTAATTATTTTTTCACACTCCAATATTTTATCCATGATGTCTAAGTATGAGAGACCATGCACTAAAATATTTTTTTATCTAAGATTTTACAATAATTCAACCTTCAAAGTGGGAATACTTGTTTGTTATAAACCCTCAAATTGTTGATTTTGGGTAGCAACGGATGTGCTCTAACTCCGAAATTTTCTGGAGGGGCTAGAACACATGAGATCTCCAAAACTCTGAAATCGTTTGGAGAAATTCCACCCGGATGAGAAGTTATTAAAGTAATTAATATTTTTAATGGGTTCCTAAGTCTAGACTTAGAAAAATAAAAATATTAATGGATATTAATAAGAATATGGGTAAGAAACTTCTAAGTGACGAGGATCAAGTTTGTTTTGATCTTAGCCGTTGATTAGGGACTTAATCTTGGTTGTTGATTCATCAACAGGAAAAGTATAAGATGTTGATTTGGGGTAGCATTGGGTGTGCTCTAGCCACGAAAATTGGTGGAGAGGCTAAGGTATATGAGATCTCCAATACGAAGAAAGGGTTTAGGCAGATTCTAGCCAGTTTGGGAGATATTAAAATAATTAATATTTTTAATGGAGTCCCCAAGTCTAAACTTTGGGAAAATAAAATATTAATGTGAATTAATATAAAATTGTGTTAGAATGGTCCAAAAGGCATGGATCAAGCCAGATCTAATCTTAGCCATTGATTAGGGACTTAATCTCAGCCGTTGAATTGTCAACGAGAAAAGTATAAGAGGAGGCTTGAGAGTCACTTGGAGAACACACCAAGA
This sequence comes from Pinus taeda, assembly GCA_000404065.3. NCBI lineage: Eukaryota > Viridiplantae > Streptophyta > Pinopsida > Pinales > Pinaceae > Pinus > Pinus taeda. Next base: position 8,803 of record APFE031707904.1, on the reverse strand, counting down.
AATCAAGATTTCTACTTTCTAAGGCTGAGTTTGCTGAGAAAAAATAGAGAGTGATAAGAGTTGCAGCTGAGGAGCAGTGAACACAGAAGCGGAGATAGCACCGAGAGGATTAGCGCAGTAGCCGGAGAGAGGGACGCAGAAGCAGCCAAGGGTTCACGCAGAGCCAGCCAGGGCTCACGCAGAGGCAACCAGGAGCTGCACGGTGCCTCAAAGGGCCAACGTGGGTGACGTAGAGGGCCAGAGGGCTGACGCGGTGCCTCTAGAGGCTGACGCAGGCCAAGCCAGAGTGACGTTGGGCCAGAGAGAGGCTGATGCAGTTCCTAGAGGCTGACGTTGGGGTTTCGTGGGGCAAATTGGAACTATGGAACTGTCGGAGTGTTTATTCAGGTTTCAGCCAAAATATCTGCTTCCGAGTAGAGAGGTGCTACTACCGAGATTTTTCTCTATTGGGTGAGCCGAATTTGGCACCCAGATTGTATTCTGAAACTGCTTAATAAATCAAACCCTCAAATAGCTACACCAATTTTCTCGTATTGAGTTTTTCCGAGGACATTAGTCCAAAAACAACAGTGTAGTGTGCTTGTTTTTATTTCCTTTAGTTGATGATCTGTAATGTGTTGAGCATGCACTTGTATTTATTTCTAGTATTTACATGGTAAATAACTTGTTAATTAACAGAACAATTAGGTAGGAATAAATTAGTAAAGTGCATGAAGGGTTTCTAACGTGTCAGACTTAGAAATTCCAACATAAGAGGAGGCTTGAGCGTCAGTTGGAGACACACTTGAGAGATCAGTTAATTTGATTTTTCTGGGGCGAGGTTTGTTGAGAAAATTGTACAAGTGATCTATTGTAGTGAGAGGGACAATAGCAAAGAGTTGGATTGGAAAGAAGTTCTGAGCCAACAAGTACCAAGTAGGCAGGCAGCAATAGCATCAGAGAAGCAGCGCAGAGGCCTACGCAGCCCAGGAAGGGGCTCATGTAGAGCTGACGCAAGCCAAGAGGGTTCTTACAGTGGTAGTGCGAGATAATCGTCAAGAGTTCGAGATTTTGCTGGGTGTTCGATGTTCTGCACTGGGAGGGCTAAAGTCGAAGCTCTTGTGAGCAAATTGATCCAGCAAGAAAAGTGACGCAGTCTCCCAGAGGCAAGACGCTAGCCCACACAGAGCAGATTGTGCTGGGATTTTTGAAGTGCTTGCCAAAGTTAGCCATTCAGTGGATCAATTGTGACTTGGAGAACAACATAAACCCTTGTATGTATTTCTTGCTGCCGAGATTTCTCTGAAAGGTTAGCTGATGTGAGAGGCAACCTGTTGTACTCAGATTCTGTTTAATAATATAAACCCTCTATATGTTGCACCAGTTTTCCGCGTTGGGTTTTTCCGGGGACGTGTTGTCCAAACATAATGGTGTCCCTTGTGTGTTTGTCTCATATATTTTCAGTTTATGATCTGTGTGTCAGTGTAGTCTACAGTAGTGTTTTTCATCACTGTTTAAATAATTAAATAACTTGTTGAATGTAAAAACAAGTAGGAGATGATAAACCAATGATTGCAGTAGGATTTCTGATGTGTAGATTCAGAAATTTTCACACAAGTAACTTACCCAATTCTGCGACACAATATGATCTAGGAGACCAAGTGACTTGTAATAAAATAATTTAGCCAATTAACTTAAATTATTCCCAAATCACTTTTACAGAAGACTCGACAAGAACACTCGGACTCACCTAAGACTTTGATGATAAATTCCACCCTATCTTTGGGGTGAGGCTAGAGGGAAAAAATTTGTCCATCATCTGTGTTTAGAAACACAGATAATTAGGGAGACGAAAAACCTTTTAAGATGAAATTCATCGCGAAAATAATAGGCTTGATTGGGTTGTTACATAAATACATGGTCATACTTACATTACAAATTTGCAAAATGGATTTATAATGACCCAAAAAGTTGTTGGCTAATGATCCCGATCTTTGAAAAAATTGGCACCACTGCTTCCTTGGAACTTTGACAAAATGTGTGCAACATCTGGCTCCATATGGGGACACATTTCTTCCATGAAGTAACATGAGAATCCTAGAATCCTGTATCCAAGAAAATAGAAGTCCATCGAATAGATATCCATTCATAATCAAAATCATCATGCGTATATAGAATATTTGCTGGAATAGAACAAATATACTCTAACAAACTGAAATATAAAACATAAGTGCATAAAATAAAACTAACTAATTGACATAAATGAAGAGGATTAGGGTTAGATATACAATACAAAGATGCCTTATGGCATCAAAGGTCTTCACCATAATAGTGCATACTGAGCATCTGCCGACTTTCCGGCAAGTCTGCGGATTGCTTCTTGAATGTGCCATGCCCGATCCTGCATATTGAAGGACTCTGTCTTATTTGAATATGAAGTTGCTCCCAACCATCAGATGCATCAAACCTTTTCCTTCTCTTTCGATTTTTACATTTGCTCTCGGCAGGATGCGATGTTGATGTTGATGCGATTGATGTGCAACTTTATATCTGATTTGAACAACGCTCATACGGAAAATTTGGAACATCCAAGACTTTTGTGACCTGCTCTTCTTTATTTTCATGAACCTGATCTATTATGACTGGTGGATCAACCTTGCAAGCATCAATCTGATTCTTATAAATTTCCTTCATGCCCAAATCATCTTCATTTAACCATTTCTCAATGGAACCAATGACTTTTTTCATAATAAGATGAAGGTTGCTTCTATGGCTTATGTTCTGCATCCTTTGGTCTTGGCTGGAGTTCCTGAACATGTGATTTTTCCATTATCTGCAGCTTATTTTGAAGAATGATTTGTTTGCTTCTTATGGCATTCATTTGATTAGAATGTTCATCATTCATAGCATCGATTTCTCTGGCATGATTCTCCTCCATGGTATCCAACATATTCTAAAAGTTGATTGTCTGATTATACTGTGTAACTTCCATAACCTGTAACCTATTATGAAGAGCCATCTGACTGGGTTGCATGTCCTTTATCACTTTATAGTTATTTATTTGAATAGAACTCATTTCTTCCTTATGATTTGCTTCTATAGTGATCAAATAATTTTGCATGGTGGTCATTTGATTGGAGTGATTAACTTTCATGATTTCTAGCTCCTCATCACATTTTCCTTCTATGGCCAATAATTTGGTATACATGGTTCTCATATCCTTGATGTGATCTGCTATTAATCTTTCTTGATTAAGTTCCATGGTTTTCATCCACTGTGCTTGACTGAATTGCATGTCTTTAATCATTCGCTTTAGTTCCTTGATAAGATGCTTATCATTTTCCTTTTCATCATCAATATTAATTTGATCCTTTGTCCCTGCCCTTCCACTATCAAGGATTCTTCTTGCAATAGCACAAGTGGATTCATCATGAGAATGGTCATAATGTATGCAATATGGCACATTTTGATATGGTGTATTTTCTTGAAATCTTTATTCAATAATTGGGTCCTTCATAGGATCACTTTCATATTTATTCATACTACTGGCGGCAAAACGTGAATCCTTTTGATTCCTATATTCATTTTTGAAAGCATTGACAATGGCTTGTAAGGATTCAAAAGCACTGTCAGGAAAAACATAGAACCAATTTCTAGCATCACCTTTCAAGGAAAGGACAAAAGGTTGCATCTTGACATCTTCATGATTTTATGTAGTAGCATGAGCATATCTTTGCAAGAAATTTGTGAACCTTTTGATCTGATCTTTAGGAATGGTGAAAGAAGGTAATCTGTCTATAGACATTTTTGAAATATCATGAGGAATGTTAGTAAAATACAAAGAGGCAAACAAGTCATCCAAGATTAATTTCTTAAGGGGAAAAGGAGCTAATGGATGTCAAAGAGAGATCCTTGTTCAAGAAAAACAAGAGATCCATAAGAAGCGAGCTTCCAACAGAAATTCTTGTAGGAAACGAATGAAATGGAGTCGCCACTTGAACATGAATCCAACTCTAAAACCCACAAGGCAAAAACCAAAAATTTAGTTAAGGAAAAGTAGATGAATATCAAGGAGGGCTCCCTACTTGAGAAAAAATGGATGCTTACTGGAATGTAGTTTGTTCAACCAAGTTCTAAGAGCGAGTTTCAACAAGCTACTAGGATTTCATCTAGAGTAAGCTCTCGTATATGGATGAATAAGTGGAGTAGCCACCCAAACAGGAAACCAACCTAAATTTCCAAGTGCTAAAGGTGCAGATAGAAGAGATGAAAATATTAGTGAGAGGAAGAAAGATAAGGTGATGAAAAGAGGAAGAGATATAATAGCGCCAAAAAATGTGGCGTTGGTGGGATAAATGAAAAGATGACAAATGAGAGGATGAAGGTGATTAAGACGAATGTCACAAAGCAATGGTGCAATAAATTGGTCCCTGACAATAATGCCAAAAAATGTTGTCGCTCAGATTGTACAAGCACTGCGACAATGACTCAGGTTGGGGGCTATCATTCCGATACTCGACCTCTTCGTTCTAACTATCTCCCAACAACAGGTTATGGGGGGTAGTCCCTATGGAAAAGTGAAGATGATGGGCAAGTTGGCAACCAACAAGTCTGGGAGACACGATTGAATACCCTAGCTACTTGGTTAAATTTAGCAAGACTTAAAGATTAGATTAGATTTAAATGTGAGACCAGTGCCTTATGGAGTCAACTTCTTGCTTATTATCAATTTGATGCCAAGTAACCGAATGAACAATAGTCGCTTGGATGTTTAACTATCCTAGATGAAGTGAAAATCCTACAAGCTAGGTGAAATGCAAAATCTTGGTTGATTTTAAGTTAGATGCCTATTCTAAGTGTAACCTTCCTATTAACTATTTTGGAACTAGTCTCTAGAGTAGGTTGAGGAATACAAGCCAATGGGAAGAAAGCAAAAGATTAATTAACAATACCTTCCCCTGTTTTCTAACCACCCGATGCCTCCGATGCTGCAGAGACTATGGCTCTGACGATTGCAAGGTCACCGTGTTAACCACTAAAGAGGTGCTCAACCCCTCAAGCTAAATTGAGAAAGGTGGTCCTATTCTCTATCAACCAAGCTTTTGCTTGGAGGTAAATTATTAATGCAAGAGACCATCCCTAGTATGCAAGTGCAAGAGATAAATGCTCTTAAGGTGAGATTACTTAATTTGTTAAGTACTTAACGACAATAAATTTCAATTAAGAATAGTAAGGTACTTAAACAATAAATTAATAAAATCTCAACCACAAGAGAAAGTGTTCAAGCTTAATAGTGCTAAGGAAATGCCGCAGTAATATAAATAGACAATTGCTAAAAAATAAGATTAATGCTACTTAAGACAATTAACAATCTCCAAGATTATAATCAATAAATCACCAATATGCCACTTAGATATAAGAGAGAAATTTAAATCTCTTATCACAATTACGATCAAAATAGCATCCACAAGAGATATATAATTTAATAATGAGCACTGAATCCACTCAATGATAATAATGGCCAATGTTGTGAAAATCGCGATAACAATAAAAAATTGGGAGTTTTTTAAAATGTAGATATTATCGCTCGATTACTACGCGTTTTTTTTCAAAAAAACGGTGAAAAAATCGCGATAACTTCATAAAATCGCAATAATTTCAAAGTTATTGCGATTCAATCGGAATTTATCTTGGGGGTTGCAGACAACACGTTTTTAAAAGGGAAAAAACGATTTTATTTTGTCATTTTGAACAGACAGCGGCCTGGGTTGAGAGTTGAGGAGGAGAGAAACTGATAAAATTGGCAGCTAGGGCCAAACTCCATGTGGGTCATCTTATTCATGGTTGATAATATTTTTATTAGATTCCTCTCGTCGAGAGGTGTAGGATTGATCTAAAGATCATCCGATTCCGATAAGTATTTATGAAGATATGAATTTATTTTGATTATGAAATAATTATCAAGCCAACCAGCAACTCATGTAGGCTCAGAGGCCCAACAGAGGCATCTATTCATCATCAACATTTTGTATATAAATACAGGAGGTCTTTTCCTCATTTTGACACACTATCTCATCACATCTCTCTCTCTCTCTCTCTCTCTCTCCTGCGCAGAAAAGAGGCTCTTCTCCTGCTCCGCAGAAAGGGACTCTTCTCTCACAAGTGTGGAAGGAAGGATGCAGAATTTAGGGCTGCAACTGTAGATCGGAAGTTTGACCAATGTTGACCATCAGACTCTCTCTAAACTGCGTTGTAGGTGGAACTGACTCTCCTCAACAGGCCGCACTTTTTGGTGAAGGAATCAAGCTGATCCGACGGTCGGTTTGCAAGATATTGTCTGCCCTAGTTGAGGGCTGATCTAGGGTTTGTTGTTGCTGATGTAAATCATATTTATGTACTATTTCTCTCTACTAAATTATTGAAAATAAAAGAAGATTTGATAAAATGGTTTCCCCATATTGGGGTTTGTCCCTGGCTAGCCGCCACATCTTGTGTCTCTTGTCTTGGCTTGTTTTTCTGTCAATCGTTTAATGTTTTTTTTGCACTTTACTTAATGTATATGTGATTGCTAATCTATGGATAATAATAAAAAAAAGAAGTAAATTGCTCTAAGCATAGAACATACCATAGCTTAATATGGTATCAGAGCTAACGTGAAGACAAAGCCCGAGCAAGAGCAAGAGCAATCACCGAAGAGAAGATTGACAAGGCTATCCTAAAAGAACTTGTTAGTTTCAGTCTTTCCAGCCTTCCTCCAGTGATCAAACATGCTCTTACAAAGTTATTTTGAAGTGTCAAGGTCAAATTTTGTCATTTCAAAGAGTTTTCAAGCAAAATTTGGTCACTAGGCATTAGGTCTAGGGTTTGCTTTCACTCCTTCTAAAGTTATCCAAATGACGGTCTATGTCATCATTTAGCTGAGTCTATCATCATTCATAGGGTTTTCATTATCATGTCAGTGTCTAATGAGTAATTTTACGTCTTGTTCATGCTTCAGTTGTGCCTAGGCAAGCTCATTTCCCTCTCCTAGGGTTTTGAAGGCAATTTCTCTTGGGCGGCCAAATCATCAGCAAAACCCATATCCTGATGTTCATACACCTTCCCCTATCCTT